>NW_010578184.1:644325-703086 GCF_000705375.1 Tinamus guttatus | reverse complement strand
GATGAAAACGATTGTGGAAGTTGGAGGAGTAAAATCTTACAAGACATTTGTAATGTTTTGTGTCATTTTTCTGTTGGTTTCTTAGAATGAACATGATAGCTGTACTTGAAATGTGACATACAAGCTGACTTTATAGAGAAATCACTTTTTAATCAATATCTTTGAAACTCTAAGGAAGAGAGTGTCCACCAAGAGAGGATGAGATTTATGTGTGTTAAAGTGCATCTGCATGATTTTTTTTAGTTCACAATATATTAATAAGCAATGAAAAAGAGCTAAATGTTAAGGTTCCTTTGTGTTAAACATTGGACCCATATAAAGAAGATGCATCAGTGACAGCTGAAAATAGTCCCTTGCAAACATGTCTTTTTGAATTAATGGAATTCCACACCAAAAAAAAAAAAAAAAAAGCAAGCTATTGTGAAGAGTGGTAAGTGCATTTCTACCTAGAAACTGTCTAGAAGAAACAGCAGTGCAAAGCATATGTATGTAGCTACAATCTGACCATGCCAAGTCCCCTGCAAGATAAACAAACAAAAAACAACTATGTTGCAGGACATATCCCAATAAAACACTATGTTGCAGGAAATCAATAGTTTTGCCCAATTAGGCAGGATAAGTGGGCTGGTGCCAATCTGGTGTCTCACACTTGAGCAGGATAGACACAGCTGCAGTGCGATGCTGGTGGCAGTTTTTCCTCCAGCAATCTGGGATGATCATAAATCTGCCTATAATCATGACATTTCCAGGGATATTGGTAGTCCCTTACCGTGCAATTCTAAAGAAAAACGTTTTGATTTTTTTGGCAGCCGCTTGCATCTGCGTCTGAGTGATTGCTCAAAGATGGAGAACTTGGAAATGAAGCATCTAGATTCCTCTCCTCCTTCAGGAGCTATTAATCCGCATTACCATGTTCCTGGTTTAACACTGTGGCCAGGAATCTGTGCTCTGTCTCACACTTTGCACCAAAGGCCTATAGCGTTTTCTGTGCTGAATGCTACAGACAGGGAACATATAGGCTGGTGAAGTAGGGAAAATGCATCCATGGACACTGGAGCTTGGTTTGGAGGCACCATCTCTGCATTGCTGGGGATTATTCTGGTGTGTGCACTTGTGTGAGTTATTTTGCATTAAACAAAAAGGAGCATTCTAAAAAGAGAAGCCGCGTTGGCTTTTTATATCAATCCGTGATTTATAGCTGCCCAGTGAAACAAGCAGATCAGAACATGGTCTCCCAGATTTGTTTGCATGACTTTTAACAGGACTCATTTGTGCATCTGCTCTGCCATAAGAACAATTTCAATGGCACAGACACCACCTCTTCCTCTCCTTTCCACCTTTTCCTTTCCAACTCATGCTGACAGTGGAGCTGAAGTAGACCCCTGTCTGGTGTACCTACACCATCTAGGCAGCCCTATCTCTTCTGTATGCGTATGCTGAAGGTTGGCATTTGTGTTTTTATCCAGTCAGAGAGGAAGAACTTATGACTGTAGTGAAAATCTGTTCAGAAGAAATCGTAATGATACCCACCAGCATTAAAAACCTGATTTAAATGAGAGGGCCACACATTTATTTCTTGGGGGGGATTGTGTGATAGGGCAGGCAGCACATATTAGATACGGAGTGTTTAGCAATATCTAGGAGTTCATCTAGAAAGACAGAATTAGCAACAGGTAACTGCAATGGTAAACTGTGGAGGCCTGGTCGTTTCTGAGAGTCATCACACCATCCAATGTCTCTGTAAGCTTTGAAGACAACTGGAACCATGTTGATGGCAGATATGTGTGTTGCTGAAATGACATCTACTTCTAGACCTTGCTTACAATTAGAGGGATCCTTCAATATTTAAGTCTAACATTCACACCCTGTCTTATTACCTGCAGTAACGGTTTGCATCATTTCTATACTTTGAAACAAGACATACCACTTCACAGCAATCACTACAGCAGATGCTGTATATTATGAGTATATATGAGAGAGAAGTGTGTATGTATCCTATATTCCATTAATATATATGCTATGAATACCTTAAACTTTAAGCAGTTGTTTTCAGTACTTAGCATTCAGTGATACTCATTCTTGAAAGAATGTAAGGAGAACATGGGTACCACAAGGTGCCTTAGGGCAGCAAAAGTTAGCTCTTCGTATTTGCCATGTGATTAAAAACAGGATGATTAACTTTCATTATTCCAAATAATTTCTGATGATATTCGTTAAAGTATATCCAGTCCTAGTCTGGCTACTGTTTCTCCTTTGCTTCCAAGAAATCCAATTTTTGTTTTAAAAGTGTATATCTAATTAAAGGATATGTAATTCAGCAGAAAGTCTTTTAAATGCATAACTGATTATCTGCTTCCTGTAATTGCTGGTTTGTATATTGAAACTCTGATTGAGTTGGTAGACAATAAAAGATTATTTTTTAATTAGATATACTTATACCTATCATTTGGGAATAGGGGATATTTTCTACTACTGCTATTTCTTCCAGTCCAAGAACATACGCTAATCTCTTACTTGCTATCAATGTCATTTTTCCCAAATGAGAAATAAACAGAAGCCTGCTTCCCTTGCAGAAATGGCATGGCTAGGCAGTATTTGTCATTTCAGTTTGATAAGATGCTGGTAGCGGGATGTGTATGTATGCATTATATGATATGCAGCATGACTGTATGCCAGGGCCAGATTAAAGTAGTGAGATTTACTTAAAATCCCCAAGGATTTTTTTGATGTTCATTCTTCATTAGAAATTCTGCTTTTATATCAGAAGAATGTCAACACAAAATTATGACCCCAAACTATTCTTTTGTGGGGTCCAAAGTCATTTTTTTCCCTTGTGACAAACCAAGCTTTTGTTAGCTGTCTTAAAAGGCATTTTATGCAACCTCTTGCCCTGCAAATTCCCTCTAAAATGAGAATATCTCTAGAGACCTTCTCTGCCTGATAAACTGAGTTGCAACCTGCCTCTGGTTTAACATACAGTATCATAGGGACCAAGTGTTTTGAGCTCTATACTAACAGCATAGCTGCAAAATAGGGTGTCTAGATGGTGAATTGGGAGCGAGTCGTGTTGCTAGCAAGGACTCTCAAATTATATATATTTTCTCAGTGTGGGGACAGTGTTTCAAAGCAAGTGATAGAGTCCCTACACCCCTCATACACAGCCTGCCCTCCTCCATACACAGCTGTATTACTGTCATGAGGCAACCAGAGCAATTGGTTCCCTGGCAAAGTAATGAGAGGTTCTGCATATATTTTTATCTGTCCTTTTTATGTAGTTCAGTCACCAGGAAAGAAGGAGATAGCAAAAGTACTGGCCTCCCTCATCAGGTCCTCTCAAGGGACTAGTGTGAATCTATGCCTACTAACACAGCCAGTCCTCATTTTACATTTCTATAGTTAGAAAAGGAAGTCTTGTGATTTGGTTCACGTGGCAAAGCTGTATCTCTAATTGAAATCTGATTTTTGCTTGCCCCTAGTTTTTGCTTAGCTGCCTTCTCTCCCCATCTGCAGTCGTGGCAAAGCTGTATCTCTAATTGAAATTACTCTGATTTTTGCTTGCCCCTAGATTTTGCTTAGCCGCCTTCTCTCCCCATCTGCAGTGTCCTCTGCTTCTTCCTCCAGGCCTTACAGGGTCTCTGCTCTGCTGTAGTAACTCCTATTCATGACATACCTGATCATTTTCCTCTTGACTGCTGCAAATCTCCTTCTATTGCAATTTTTTTTTCAGTGGGCCCCTCTCTAAACAAAAGGGATGTGATTCTCCTCTCCCTCCCACTGACTTTAACCTGTTGTAGTTTGCCATGTCATTATTCATGATTTAAATGAGGCTAAGCAAGAGCAGAATAGTGCGCTGAGGTTTTCATTATGTCGAAGCCATGCTATGCTCTGCACGCAGGCTGTGGTATTATATCACCCTGTCCCTTCACCACTTTCAAAGGCTTCCTTTCCTCAAGATCAAGCTCAATAGTATGCTAAGGACTTTCAGAGCTTGTTTTTGAACTCGCCTGACCCCGCTTCTCTGATCTCATTTCCACTCCCACACACGTTTGCTTGGTTCTTCTAATCTGACTATCTCCCTTGGCTGCGTGGTGTTGAGCATCTGGGGGTTCGTGCTTATTTATGCTTCGTGTTCATGTGAAGCTGCAGTCCCGTGAGTCATTTCCCCTCTCTGGGTCTCACCTTTGCCGCTCTGCTTCACCCTCCCGGCGGGTGAGCTGGCGGGCCTGGCGCGCTCCCATTCCAGGGCCTCTGGATAACGCTGTGCGCTGGATCAGCCCCAGGGCGGTCTGTGGTGTCTCGCTGTGGAGATCAGGGAGGCCCTGCCTCTCTCCGTGCTAGCAGGGCTCAGGTGACACCTCCTTCACGTTGTGACTTTACGCATCTTGGCATGAGATCTGGCACGTAGCTTGCAGTGTCTGTGCAGAGCCCGGCCCGGGCGAGCAGAGCCGGCACGGCATGAGGCCCGTCCCTCTGCGGCCTTCCCGAAGCGGCTGCTGCTCCGCTTCGTCGTGTGGATCCCCCGCAGTGCAGTGTCCTCTCCCAAGGGCTGCTTCCCACCCCCTCTGTGCTTCCGAGGGGACGCAGCGAGCGGTGACCGAGGGAGTGACAGGGTGTTTGCTGGAGACGCACGCAGCTCTCTCCAGCTGGCTACGTGAGGAAGGTGCGTGTGTCTCTGCTGGGTCTGGAGGGGCCCCTCAGCGTGATTTAGCTAGTGCTGACAGTAAACAAGTGTTCCTGGTGTGGTCAGCGCCCAGGGACCTTTCTGTGATTAGACAGTGCTAATAAAGAAAGCTTTGTCAAAGCTGGTGCTTTTCAGGCTAGGTTTTAATGCCATTGACGCTGGATTTACGCTACTGTGAGAGGATGCTCATGTTTGCAGGCTTGGCTGCTGGTTCTTTTCCTTCCATAATTGCTTGGCTGCCCTTTATGGGGAGGAGAGAAAGTGAGAGGTGGTAAGCAGCTAAGTAACCTCTAGCTGCTACTGCATCTTTAGGAGGCCTTTCAGTCTGGCAGGTGTAACCTTTGCCGAAGACATATGCTATCATCACTCTTCCTCTCCACCCACCAGGCTACAGCTGAGGTGACATGTAACCAGATGATTTGGAGAAGAACCTCAGGGCAGGGTTGCACAAAATACCCAGGTATCAAATATGCTGATCATCTATATGTAATTCTCTTTCTATTATGGGATATGTTATAATAGCGTGTGGGCGTATCGCTTCCCACCAGAAGCAGCACCTTGTACATGTATATGTGAGTTTTAGGAGATGTATTCATCTCTGCAGTGTTGGAGCAGATTCTGTGCAACCCTTTGTCCTCTCAATCAGTTACAGAAACACCTTTCACCTCAATGTGGTCTTCTCGACTTTGCGACTCCCAGAAAGTAAGGAAAAAAAAACTTGCGTATCTGTATAAATGACAGCATCATTGCTGGAATTTTTGAGGGAGACCTACCATCCTCACAAAAGACTGAAAAGTGCTGACTTAGAGTGAGCTCAGAGAAGGCTGTGCCTTCTTCTGAGTAGTAGTGATTTGCTCATGACACTTGGGTCATGCTCTGCTCTGAGTGTATGTCCCTTTTCTGCACTCAGGGTGTGTTGCGCAGCACATTTGTGGGAGAGGTGTGTGGAAAGGTGACTGTGGAATTTGGGCATTAGGGGAACCTATGTCAAGTCTGTTATTCCTTATACCGATGAAGACTGAACCTGAGATGTGTGACAGTAGCCCCAGTTGTTTTCTGTGGGAGTGAGTATGGCTAGGAAGTTTCAGGATCATGTGCCTGAAACCTAGACACTTCTTTGGAGCTGCCAAGTTGTTTCTACAAAATTGAAGTTCATTATAAAACCATCAGCCTTTCTGGCTTTTGAGGCTGAGGAGGTCTTTTCCACTGACAGTTTCATTACAGGATTCTGACCTTTCTTGTGGGCAGAAGAGGTCCCAATTCTCTTTCAAGCTGATGCTTTAACTGTTGCTCTGCACACAACAGATCCTTCCCTTTCATTTGATTGGGCACAGTGGGTGAGGAGAGGCAGGGTTTGTAGAATCCCTCTTGTTGTAGTAAAGTAAGCGTTCTGAGCAATTGTACACTGTGGACGTATGCTTTTTTCCCCTACAGAATTTGAGTTCAAGCAAGTGTCTCTGTCCAGGATTTCAGAGGTTCTGACTGCTCAGGCAGAGTAAAAATTCAGATAGGCTGATATGTGTCCCGATCAGCTGGAGGGCATATGCGGTGTGTCCAGCATGTCCAGGAGCCTTTGGTCTGTGCGCTGGACAGATGGTCTGTATATGCACAATAAATGCCATGTGTTTCCATGCACAGACCATCTGTGAAGTGTAGGCGCAGTATGTTGGATGCTTCCTGAAAACCTGGAGCAGAAATAAGGCAACCCTATGGCTGATGCTCTGCCATGGGACTGAGACCAGAATTTTCAAAGGAATTAGGACTTTAAACTCCTGCTGATTTCAGCAGATCTTCCAAAGCAGATGCTGAGCAGGCCTTGGACCCTATGACTAGGGCACCTGGCAGGACAGATGTTGCATCCGAAGGTCCTGAGTGCAGCAAGGAAAGGCAAGGAAGCTATTTGCTGGGAAGCTATTTGAAGGCTGTGGTGCAACGTGGGAGGCTACAGAGTTCAGCTGGGGTCAGAGAGATATTTTAGCATAACTCCAGTGCGATGAATGACTATGTGGCTCTTTCAGTGGAGTTATCAAGATACAACAAACACCCCTACTGATAGCAGTTTTATTTATTCATGTATTAACTGCACTGGAAATTACAGCCTATTGTAAAAGTATCACTATTTTCTTCTCCAGTGGATTTAGGATTGATGTCTTGTGAACTTTGTGTAGCCCACCAAATGAGTGATGTGTTTCTTGTGTGTTAGCCAAGTAATTCTTTACATGAGTTATTGTCTCAATAATTGTGGCAGATCAGACCCCCACCTGATGTACCCTCCCCATGCAGAACAAAATTTACTTAATTTTGCTCTAATTTAGAGTGTTATTAACATAAACATTCAGTACTGAGATACTGCCTAGAGGCTTTTCTCTTGCATTTCCCCTATGGGGCAATTCACATGTTAAACTCTCCCAAAATAAAAGGTCATCCCATTTATTCACTGCATGATTCCATGCCTTTCTAGAGATTAACACATAGCAAATATTTATATAAGATGGCATTCTCATTAGCCCACTGCTGCTGCCTCTCAAGATCATTTGAAAGATTTTTTTGAATTTGCAGTTCTCCCATATCAAGAAATGAAAAGTACAGATCTTGCAGAATGGTCCATCTGTTCTGAGAGAAGGTAAGCACAGGTACTGGAGGTGAAAATGCTCATGCTCCCATGGAGTTCCCCTCTTGAGCTCCTAGAGCCCGGGGATAATTCAACAACGATGTCACAGGACTTGGTACTGGCACACGTGCTATTTTTTCTCTTATTATGATCTGCTATTTTCACTGTATTTCCTTTTCTGCCTTGGCATCTTGCAGTGTCATTTGCAACACAGAATTTGTCCTTTGCCACAGGAGAGAAGGGAGTGGAGGTGAAAGATGGTAGCAAAGGAAGGTTATTTGGGATCCAAGTTTTCTAGCATGGAAGAAGCTGTTTCTCCTCAGCCAGCTCATCTTAACCTCCTCCGTTAGCTCACCTCATTCCTCTAATCTCCCGTTCCTTTCCATGTCCCTCTCTCTGGGCTCTCTGACCTGCCAATGATTTGTTGCAGTTTACTGGCTCACGCTGATAGCTGCCATCCCAAGAAGGTGGAGAGAGTTGTTTGAGTTTAGCTTCTCCCTCAGCTGTGAGAGCTGTGCCATTCTTTTAACATTAGTCGTCCTGAAATCTTGCCTATCTTGATCACTGTCACCTTTACCGAAAATCAGCATAAAGCATCCATTTAATTTGAGGTCTGGAACCTTCACGTCTTCAATATTCCTGGCTAGCTGCCCCCCTCCTTTCCCTTTTTTTTTTTTTTTTTTTTTAAAAAAAAATTCATAGGGCTGGAGAACACATATGTTTACTTTTCTATCTATTGCAAGGTCCCACTCAGCTTGGCTGTTGGCATTTTTCACTTTAGCCTCAAGCTTCATGATCTCTAAGACACAGTTCCTGTGCTGAGTTGTCATTTTCCACTCCCCTCTGCCTCTTGGTTGATTGTTAATGGCCTTCGCTGAGGTGGTTTATTCATCCACTTAAATTCAGAGCTATTCTCACAGGCTTTGTTTTTCCCTGGCTTGGGAGATGTGCTGGAGGTAATTTGTATTCTTCTGGCTTAAAGGAATTCCAGGCCTTTGCCCCATTGAAGTCCTTTCGTTCTTTAGTCCAACTGAGTTCACTAATTAGTTCCCTTAATTTCTCAAATTTGGATCATTTGAAATGTACAACCTTAATTACAGACCTATTTTTGTTTACTCTTCCATTTAATTTAAAATGAATCAACTTGTGATCACTCAGTCAAAGGTTATTTTCTTTGATCACTTCTCTTGTAATGCGTTTGCTATTTACCAAAACAAAGCCTAAAATAGCATAAGTGGTTCAGCGCTCTTTGGTGAATTAATTTGTTGACAATTATATCTAAAACTACTCTAGCCAGATTGCCAGTAGTAGTGTCTGCATCTCTGAAACTGTATTTATTTCCCTCAAATTTCATTCCTTATGAGATCAACCGTGATATAGATAAAGAAGCAAATCCAACAGCAAAAATTCTTGAGCAGAGCACAAAAATTGAGATCTTTGTTAAGTCACTTCGTAACTCTTTAATGCTCAGTGCATTTCTGACACATCCCATCTCATAAAGGGTATAGCTTCACTTCTGAAGGGCATGTGCTTATCATTTCTGCTTAATTACCAGGCACCTTTTCCATTGGAGATGGTCGCAGTGCTTCTCCACGCTCAAGTAGGCAGCACGTCACAGAGCAAAATGCCAGGGAAGTGCAGACCTCTGTTCTGGGTCGTTTAAGGGATAAAGGCAGGTAAGGGCAAACAATTAAGAAAATGTGATTGCTAATAAATGTTAGCGAGCTAATGTTCTCACATATGGCATAGCTGTGCAACAACCTCTGATCAGTGATCTTAAGCAGAAACCCTGTGAATCTGCTAAGGCCACTGGACGCAACTACCGACTTTTATAGCGCTCCATTTACCTCTCTGCTGCCAAAGCTGAGTTCATAACAAGCAAACCTCTAACAACTGCCTCATGTTCTTTTAATCTTTCACATATGCTGCATTCAGGCACTTTACAGTAACAAAAGGCACAAGCGCAATAGTTTTTCAAACCCTACAGCTTCCTAGGCGGTCTAAGATTTGACTTTTGACCCTCCAAACCAAAGGTAACTGGCAAGATGCAGTTGTCGTATTTATTTCAGAATTCCTCAAGCAATGGGTGTGTATTCAAAGGACTGGGATATTCTGTTCTGCTTTTGGTGGTCAGCCCTACCTTAGACAGATGTAGATCATTCTTGGCACATTTTAACTCATATGGGGAGAGCACTATATCTTTCCTGGATTGTATCCTTCTCCAACCTTTTGTTTTGTCTGTTAAGGTCATTAGTTCCTTGGGCAAACTCTCTCTGTTTGTTTGGATCTTAGAACAAAGAGATCATAGCCTGGCCCCTAGACACCACTGTAATTCTGCTATGAATGATCCTTTCTTCAACTGCGTAGATCATACTGGTGAACTCCCACTTTGGTGCTTCCAGACTGGTCATGTGCACATTGTTCTGATGATCAATTTTTTTGTGGTTGCTCTGAAAAACATCAGCTTAATACAATTTAATAGGAAGAAGAATAAAAAGGAGCAGTGTCCTACTATTTTTCTCATGCAATAAACCCCTTGGATATTTCCCAACCTTCCGCCTTTCTCAAGATGTGTTTTTAGAATTGTTCTCCTTAAATTTTTTTCACCGTTGCCCCTACTTTAGTTGGCTTTTGCAGCATCTTCTGTGTGAGCTGGTCAAAAGTTAATAACTTTTTAAAATTCACAGGTACATTTAATGAATACTTTAAAGTTCTTTCCTACTTCTTCACGGTCCTATTTATTGATGCACTCTATTTTAAATCATTTTAATTTTCTGCCCCTTCACTGATCTCAGACTATGACTGATTATTTCAGCATTTCATCAAAGCTAGCACTGGCATTCTTCACATCTTCCTTCAGAATTTCAAGCCACTTTTCTGGACCTGTCTCACTCTTGGTCTGACTCTTCATCATACAGAACACATTTTGTCCTTTCATTTGTCCTTATGATTTCAGGAAATACTCCCTCAACTTTTATTGGATGAGGGTCATGAGAAGCAATGACTTCTTATCATGTAGCCTACCAGTTCCTCTCTCTTTCAGTGTCTGTCTGAGTCTGGTTTAGAGAGTGACTCACCAAAATATTCCATACCCCTGTGTATCGGTTGAAGGAGCTCTTTTGCATCAGCATACATTTATACATAAATATGTATGTTCCATTTTGCTAACTTAGGGTTCTGTTTACCTGCTCATGTGTCTATCAAGCACTGTTCTCAATGGAAATTACTTCAATATCTCTCTTTTACTCTGAAATGATTTCTAGACAGCTACTTATCAAAGAATATTAACACTGATGGCAGAGCTATTTCCTCATTCCTGCAATTAACAATTCTATCCATTCAAAGTGTTTTTGGGGCCCTTGACTGAGGCAAAAAATGTAATATTTTTATCTAGGAATGTAGTGATGCTTCATGTAGCAGAGGGCAGCAGGAGCAAGTAAAAGGAACTAAACAAATGTGGAATACCAATAAATACACAAAAGAAAATGAGAATTTAGCAACATTGAGTTCAGTTAGATATTAACTTTGGCAAGGCAAAGTTCTTTCACTTCTCCCATGCAGAATTCTCTCACATAAGCAGATAACTTTGAGAGCTAATCATAACAGAAACTGCTGTGTAAGCTATGGTGATCTTAAATACACAGGGGTCTTTCTTTTTGTTTCTTTCTTTTGGTGTCCTTACCTCTTTCCTTTTGTTTCCTTCCTTTAGTGTCTTTACACATTCTGAAGTTTTATAAATGGCAGAATTTTTGTAGGTGACACTGGTTAGGGGTATTACTGCGTTCTGCAAGTTAGGATGATTTCAGTGGAGCATTTATCTGACTTGGGCTATTTGCACTGTCCAGTCTTGGGCATCTATAATGGATGGCTGAATTAGAAGTGAAGGCTCTCTATACACTCACTGGTATTAATCTGGCCTGTTTCATGCAAAAGCTCACCCAAATGTAATTTCTGGTCTATTATGGGAAAGCTATGGGATGTGCCTCCTGGAAGAATTAGATAGGGACTGAGTTTGCATGGGGGAATAGCACCATATTCCTGTCTTTTCTTGTGTTTCCAGGAACAGCAGAGCACTAAATCAAGCTCAGCAGCCGATCTGCACCAGTGTTCAGTGCTGCAGCTGGTATCAGTGTGGCTGTCGCTGTTTCACTCTGCTCTCTCTTCGGCAATCCTTTCATATGACACATGAGATGTTCCTGGCTTGGATTCAAAGGGCAAAGGGGAAAAGGATAACAGTACAGACTCAAGCTTTGGAGCATTTTGTTTACTGGAACATCCTTTTAACCATTCAGTAGTGTGTGCTGTTGGGCTATAGAAAAGTCATTAATTCTGCCCTTGGTAAGTGGATCAAGTAATTGTACCATATGCTCTTATGCAGTGAAATGCAATCACTGCCCAGAAGACCTTTCAAACTGCAAAACCCAAATTAGATTTGTTTTTGCTTGCTTTGCATTACCCTAAGGATATTCACTATTGCTTTTTCACCAGTGTCAATTTAAAAAAAATGCATGCAAATGTACTGGATGCAGCTGTGCAAAGTAGAGCTGTAGAAGAATTACAGGAAACAGTTTATCCACTCCTTCTCTTGGACCCTTGTCACTACGTGACTCTGTTTCAAATCAAATTCTGCTTATTATTCACGGAGCCAGAGCTCTGTGCCACCACTCCTTGCTCTGGTGGGTTGGTTATGATGACTTCACCTCTACAACCTGCAAAGACTGCAGCCAGGATCCAGCCAGGATGTCCCCAAACATATTTAGTGAGGTGCAGAGCTCACTAGAAAGATATGAAGCCTGTTTCAGCTCTGTGAAGCCATCATATAGATAGGAGGGAAAAAAAGAAAAGAAACAGTAAATAGGTGACAAATTAGTAATGTTGGACCTGGTTAATTCTTTGTGCCATCATATAGATAGGAGGGAAAAAAAAAAAGAAACAATAAATAGGTGAAAATAGGTGACAAATTAGTAATGTGGGACCTGCTGCATTCTTTGCTAGAGGCTCAGTTCTGTGTTGGCTCATACCTTAACCCACCCAAGCCAACATTCATCAAGCATTAATCACCACAGAGCCTGGCCCGTGATACTGGGCAAAAATTAACCACTTAAGCCTCCATAAGGCCACTGGAGGTTGCAAAAATGTTATTATTATACTACTTCTCATAGAGGGTGTAACTGAAGCAAAGAGGATGAATGTTTAAAGTACACAGACATAATGATAGTCAAAACTTGGATACAGAAGGACTCTTGGACTTTTCTGGACCACTTTTTATCTATTTTTTAGCAGTTTGAAGGGAGGAATAAACAGGAGCCACTGTCTGAGCTATTCTGAAACAAGCTCCAGGGTCTTATCCTCATCTTTGTTACACTGTTATAAATCTGGAGCAATTCCATTCGTGTGGGTACACACTTTGGATTAACAGCAATGCTGAAAATCAGAATTCGGCCCATTATATTAATATAAAATGTGGAGAAAAATACCCAACAACAAGCAAAGGGCAATACAAAAAATAGATTTGTTACAAGCAAATTGGTTGTGTTTGTTTTTTTCTACATTAATGCTGTCCAGGCCTCCCCTGTGTATTCTCAAGGAAATGACTTTGTTATATCAGTGAAGTATATTGAAAATGAAATCAGTGGTAGCACCAAATGTGCCCAGACATGACAAGACTTTTAAATAACAACAGAAGAATTCTATCTCCTTTCCTGTTTGTTCCATGTTAACTTAAGGAGATTGGTGCTGACTTTCTGGAATGGCTGCAGCAAGCTGCAAATGATATATGAAAATGAAATGAAAAATCTCTTCCCAGGCCACTGTGCAGAGCAATCACTGCTGAGCCTGGCTGTTTGCTCCTGTAGACTCGGACATGAGACAGAGCCGGGAAGGCAGCAGTACAGAGCAACAACCACCCCAAAATAGCCTGGGCAAAATGCCTGTTGATTCTTCACCGGGGCTGTTTTTCAGTGGTGGTGTCCCTTGAAGGCTTGCAAGGGAGCAGATCCAAATATTTATGGCCCTTGCTGTTAAAGTCAAGTGGCTCCCTTGCTCACAGCAAAGTGATATGTTGGATAATGATGCTGACTTTTCAGCTCCTGCTTTTTCCTGTCTCTGTTTCCCAGCTTTGCTTGCTCTCCTCTGCCCCATCTTCATTCAACTATCTCTGTGCTGCAACATCAACACCCCTGAGCTACAGGGATGAGCAGGTAAACAAAAATAAAAGCCTTGCATCAAATTGCACCTTGCATCAAGATGTAATTAAGTGAGTGCAAGTGTGTGGGTACAGCTAACACCGGGTGCTTGTGCCAGTGATGCAACGGGCGTCATGTTGAACGGCCTTTCTGGTGACCCAGTTACTAAAAGGCTCTCTGCTCGTCGTGCTCCAGCACAACCCTGCAAACGATGATTAATAATACCATTAAAAATGCATGCAGGCCCAAGCTTTACAAATGCTCTGCCATGTGAATTGTCTGTGAGGAGATAAAGAGGACACCGCTGCAAGCGCAGGCAACGGCCAATGATGCACTAGCTAGAAGCTGCCTCTTAGAGTTTCAGGCTTGATTTACACCTGTAGCCTCAGGTGACAAAGTGACCAAATGTGTCTGCTAACAGCCCCTCTGCCACCTACTTTAGATGTTACTAAGTTCTCTGCTCCCTCTCTTGTTCTCTTTTGCCCAGGTATCTTATGCAAGTGTAAACTAAAAATATCACAAATTAAAAATAATACACATTAAACAAAATGCCCTTTGTATGATACTTCTTCACATCCTAGAAGCAAAGGGAGATGAGATTTAATTTAGGCTGGTCCTCTGCTGCATTTCAGATAAAGCATTTTTAATCTAGTGGTAGGTTGATAAAAATACCCCTCTCTGATCCTGCAGGCAAGTTTTTCCTGCCAATTTTCTTTGCAGAGAAGAAGAGAGGGGAAGAAATAATGGAAAGAACACTGCTGCATAGAAAATGACATGAACGGGGTAATGCACTGGTATGCTCTGCCAGATTGCTGTTTCCTACTATTTTTTTCTTCCCTTTACTTCAGAAATTTTAAGCTATTGGTAATCATCAGCATGATTAGATGATTTCTTTTTGGTCTTTCCTGAAGACTAGCCAGGCAGCAGTCTTTTAAATACAAAATGATTTCTCTATTCTGGAGTGTTATTACAACTTTCACAGTACAGCTCGTTCTCTTCCACCCCAAGCAGAAATTTTTCAGGGTTAATTTATTCATCTAATTGCTGGATGCACATGTATTGCAGTCCACAGTGATTTTATGGACTTAAGGCTATGGTAATGACTTAATAAACATGCATGTGTACATGATTTGAAGGCAATACATTCTCTTGAATGTAACATTTCAAAAAACATGGCATGAAAAATAAAAGGGCGCCCTGAGGCATATCTCATTGGAGGCGTGAAATGCTGAGCTTTTAGTATTTTTTTCCAAAATCAGGACTCTGTTCAGAAAAAGTATTACCTGTCCATTTTTTGACAGTTCATGAGCATTTGAATAATCAAAATGTCCCACTTTTGGGCTTCCTTTACCTCCATGTTGCATTTTGAGCTCTTCTTTAGCCTCCTAAAAGTTCGTATGTGTGGATTGACAGGAAAGTGGAGTCGAGCTGAGTGAACAAAAGGAGTGGGATAGGTTTGGAGGACAACACGCAGGAAATGCATGTTAGAAAATGTCTCATGCTGTCTGTGAAAATGTGAAGGGGGAAAGGACAAGTTTCAAGGGTTGTTGATTAAGGGGTTGGTAAAGTAAGCCATGCCAGCTTCAACAAAACACAACACCGAAGCACCTTTGTTAAAGTATGTGTGGGTTTGACACACTGGTTTGGACTCTGTAGCTGTTGAGAAATTTATTACTCTTGAAAATTACAATAATTTTTTGAATTGCCATTGGGGAGTATTAAACTTGATGGTCTAGATGCAACTTCTGTCTTGGGAAACCCCTGCACAGCAGATTGCCGGTTGTTGGGACCACATGCCAGGGGAAGGCTTGCTCTGTGTGTGGGTTTTCCTTATCTGTTGCCCTGTTCACAGTGGAAAGCTGGCTACTAGCCTGGCTATGCCTTTGGCTGATCCCATGTGGCAGTTCATATATTCTTTTCACAGTCTGATAATCTAATAATATTTGCTTGCAGTGTATCGTGAAGTAAGATTTCTTTACTTACAAAGTCAACTTCCATTGGCAAGCAAGCTTGGTTTTATTTATTTATTTATTTATTTGGTTTGAGGCATCTGTTAGTACTAGTGGTTTGTCTGGTGAGAGGGTTGGTCTGCTGACAACTTGGAGAAGAAGCTGCCTGCAATGAGGAGGCGCTGTGTGGGTCAGTGGTTAGGTACTCCGGGCAGTTTTGGTTGGGGCTGCTCCTGTCCTTACCCTCTGTCTTCCCCAGTAATGTTAAGTTGCTTTATAAGTAGTATGGAACTGCTTATTGTAGCACCCAGATTGTTAAATTATGAGTGCTAAATGATTGGCCATAATAGACATAATCCTATCTGAGTCCTAGAAAGGTCAAGGTGTTCAGTCATTGCTGTCTTTGTCTATGCCCAATACCTGTAACATCAAACACTTTGTGATATTTCTGCCCAGGATTAGAAAGCTGACTAAGTTTTTGAAGGAGTTTAGATCTTCAATTCAATTTTGAATAAAATTTGTCTCATTTATTTTGAGAAGAGTCATGGTCTGGATAGCTGGAGGCCCACCAGCGCTTAGTCTCTATGCTTCCTTTGAGCTGTGATCAATAAATGCTTCACTGCTCCATTTGGCCGCGATTTGAGATGGAAAAATCCTCTTTGATCGGTCACACTGTGTCAAGCTCATGCCACAATGGGTGTTTTTGCCCTTGACCAGATGAGATTCCTGTGGGGTGCCTGTGAGCCCCTGAGTGTGCTGTGGATTTGGCATTAATGCCACTTCAGATTGGCCTGGCTCAGGAGGCCATTTTGGGAGACAGACCATTTTGATGTGTAAAGGTAGATGTGGAGAAGGCCCAGGATCTACAGGCCAATTCATGAATTGTGGAGGGATGAGAAGGCTCATCATAGGATCCAGTCCTACTGCCCTTAACTCCCTTAACTTTTTTAATGTGATTTTCCCTATCCAACCCCTGCCACTGTGACTTGGCCCTTTGCTGATGGAGTGATTTTCCTGTCTTTTCATTTTGGAGGTTAAATGGAAACAAGTTCTTTTGCTTGAGCCGTGGCATTTTCTCTTTGCTTTCTCAGAATACAACTTTTCTGGAAGAAAGGCTGGTGAAGGACACCTCGCTGCTTTCTTTCTGTTGCAGCTCCAAGACACAGTGGAACACGAGACACCCTTCCTTTTATTGTGAGCAAGATATGCCAAGTTCAATTAATCTTTCTGTTCAACAAGGTACTATGATTAAAAGCTGAGCGTTGAGGTGCGAGCCCTTTGAAGGCTCTAGTGATAACAGCTGTTGTCTGCTTTGGTGAGGGCTGCATCATCTTTCCACGTGTTCAACCCAAAGGCAACAAGAATATTAGAATGGATTTCTGTTTTTATTTATTTATTTATTTATTTATGGTCTGGAGAAGGGTATGACTAAGTAGTCCCTCACTTTTGTGATCACTGGCCTGTGATCTTAAAAGCTGGAACACTGTCTGGCCATCCCTACCAGGTGTAAGTCTTTACTCATGTTGCTGAACAGCTACTCAGAGATGCTGCTAGCTTAAAGGTATTATCCAAAACTGTGGTGAGTTCCCTCTGCTTCTTGGTGCGTGGCACTATGACTCTATTCAAGGGTAGATCCTGTACTTTTGGCTGTTTCCTAGGCTCATTATTTTTTCTTTTTGCCTACCGCTTTGTTGTAAGGTTCTGTTTGTCACAGCTGCTTCATCCATACAGGGAAAAGAAGGAGCGAGGGGCAAAACTTCACAAAGGATGGAGTTTTATCCACAGCATAAGATCACATCAACAAGGAACAGAAGGTGGATGATAATATTTAGATGAATGTCATTCATTATTTGTACATGCAGCCAGGATAAAGCGATTCCTTCTTGGCCTCTGGGGAGGTGCCATTTAAATAAGGAAAGGGCAGGTCTGTCTTCAAAGAGCGTACAAGCTGATCAAATGTGGTAAGGATAGGCAAGAAACGATGGTTATCTTGACTACCGAGATGAAAAGCAAACCTTGGAGATGATCTTCTTGAGGTGACACAAGCTGACTGTAGAGTTGCAAAGCTCGGAGCTGAAGCCAGAGCCTCTGATCTGGTGAGCAGTGTCCTCAGTATTTGGGCAGTATTTGGTCAAGAAAATTGCAAAATCATCAAAATCCAACTGTCCCCTGTGAACTGTACAACCTTGAGAAATAGTGAAAGCATCAGAAGTAATTGTTTGCCGTCTTGATAATATTATTTTCCTGTCAGAATTACATTTTCAAAATTTTAATGGTTATTTGAGACTGTTAGTGTATTTAATAGCCCAGATGACTCCTGAATCTAAATCATCTAGAATTCCTCTGCTCAGAAACTTTTGTAAGTTAACTCCTTGTTCTAATTTTGAATGGAAAGAAATTAGAATATATTGGCATTTCTCACAGGACAATCCTTTCTCTGTCTGAAAAATTAAAAACTACTCTACTAGTATTTTCAGATTGTGCCTACCTTGTGTCTTCGGTAGTTAAAAATAGCAGTGATATTCATGGCATTGCAACATACGCCCCTCAGTAAACTTGTGTGGTTATCAGAAGACTCAGGTCTTAATTACCTGCAAAACGCATTTATTGCTTGATATACTCTGTCACTGTGAGCGTTAGCCCTTAATTAACTGCCTTATTTCATCTAAATTAAAGAAAGATGATTTAAAATATTACCATGAACACATTTTGATTATTAACACCAACAGTATCTTCTGTGTCTAAAGAGAAAAAGGTTATTTTATTCTTTCCTGGAGCTGAGGTGTAAGATTTTCTTTTCTTGGATGAATGAAAGAGAGCTTGGTTATTAACTCTTTGTATTTGTAAGAGCTACTCGAAGTGGAACACACCCCAGATTCGTTTTTTTTTCTCCTGCGGTTACAGGCTGTGTTGTCCCAAAGACTGCTGCCTTTAACAGAAGGAAGTTAAGTAATTGCACCTGACAGACCTCCCTGTCAGCTTCAGAAATGATGCTGTGTGCTTTGGTGGGAAACACCTAAATTTTCTAGGAACAACATTCAGGTGGTCGGAACGGGTATCTGGTGTATCAAATGGAAGTACATGAAGGAGTCAAATGGAAAGTGAGTAAGGAAACATTTTATGACTGTGTAACTGTGCTTCTCTTTTGGCTACTAGATTTTCCTTGGGGCATTAGCCTGCTATCCAGTAGTAAAACACAAGGACTTTTGTTGACTTCTACTTGGCTCAGGCGTGAAGACCCTGCCTTGAACTTCAGCGCAATTACTACTGCATAGCAAAGACATGTGGGGCTGATTAGTTCCAGGCTGAAGGAGGAGAGAGGATGGACGGTTCCCAGGTAGAAATGGAATTGGGACAGAGGTTGAAAAGTGGGAGTTTAGGGGGAGGGCTATTTCCACACATGGATTTAGGTAGCCAAAGCAGGACTGTTAGGGGGAGGGCTATTTCCACACATGGTAGCCAAAGCAGGACTAAGTAGGTACTCCAAGCCAAAACTGTAATGCAAGTCAGCTGCTGCCTAACCCTTGGGAGCACCTGGGTTCGGTCTGTCTTAGATGATCTCAGAGGTCTTTAAACTTTTGGAAGAGCATGTCTTAGTGTCCAGAACTACCCTGTCTGGTTTGGATCCGGAGACTTCACCTGAAAGCAAACTGAAATGGCTGAAGACCTCCTCTTAATGTGCACAGGTGACTACTACAGTTATCTGAGAGGGGACAAAGAGCTCCTGGTGTTGGCTGCATCCAAGGGCAAGCAGCAGTGGGAAAGATACTTAGAGGCCTGCAGAGACCTCTCTGAACTTTGGTGACTGAACTCTGCCTGCCATCTGCTTTCGTACCTGAGCTTTTTTTCTGTATCTGTTTTTCGCTCCACAGATGAGGAACATCTGTTTGTGCTGGGAGTGTGAGACGAAGGAGAGGCCAGCAGCCACAAAATGTTATTCTTTTCAAAGGGAACTGGGAATTTTTTCAGCCATAACCATGATGCTGCTTAGGGTCTTTGGAGATGCTGTTGAGGCACTAGGCTGCAGCTCTGCCTGTGGATGGATGAAACACTAACAGCGCTGAAAGTAAGTCTCATCCCAGAAGAGCTGGAAACCAGTTGTATTGGAATTGGCCTCTCTCTCTCTCTCTTTTTTTTTTTTAATTCCTGTTTCTAGATCTTTGCTTTTACACTTCTCCATTACACAATTATCTGCAGTAACTGCAGAAGAATTAATTTCATGAGAGTGGCAGTGACTGCCCTTTACTGATGAGAGAGGGGGGCAGAGAAGGAGGAATGCTTGCTTTTAATTACTGATCTCATTAATTACCCTCCAAACCAACCAGGTTTTACTCAGAGCTCTTTCCACAAGCCAGAATGCCCTTCTGGAACTGGTTACACCTGAGAGGGTAATTGCTTCCTGAATACAGACTTGCCTATTTCCAGAACTCAACAGCATCTCATCCAGCATCTAGTCATGGACCTCCTTTCCCTGCAAAACTGGCTTTGCCCCAGTTTAGAAAATTCCTTATTTACCTGCATCTTAAGATACTTACTTGATAACAGCATAGGCTGGAATTATTTCATCCTATCCTCTGCATCCCCAGTATAGTCAGGCTGTTTGATGCTATATCTTGAAATAACTGGCAAAATCCAAGCAGGCAGGCACAAAATGGGCAGTGCTGTGCATGAGCACCCACGCGGTGAGCACGCGCACGCGGGCTGCTCCTCCAAAATTGCCGGGTGCTCTGTGTAGGCCCATAGGATATGCTGGTGCCGTGCCAGAGGAGGAGGAGAAAAGAAAGAAGAGGCAGCCCATCGAACACAGTCTTAAAACCTCTTTCCTCTGGTGGTCCCCAAGCAAATGTGGTTCTGGCAAGGAAGGCAGATCAAAAAGATCCCCTGCTTGTGGGTGCGCTGCGTTGGCTCGGTGCTGCCGCTGTGGTATTGCTGCTCTACAGGCACTTTATGAGTGATGTGACAGCTTCCCTGACTGAAGTAATTCCAAGTACTGTAACATGAAGTGTCAAGGCAGACAGTAGAAAACATTTCAATCCTTTTCATTAGAACAAAGCGCTATTCTCTTGACGGCTTTCAAATGCATATTGTTTAGCTATTATGTGCTAACCTTGACTATTATATTCTAAGCACAATAGCAGTGGGAGATTTCTGCTTTTGTGTTCTTACTGATCAGGGTAAGAGGATTTTTTTTTTTTTGCAGGGTCAGTAAAATGTGCAGTTATAGCAAAAAAAAACCAAGATGTTATATTTATGCTGCAGTATCAGTGAGAGAGAAGTCTGAGGTCTCCTCATGCCTGTCAGTTTTCAGTGGTTCAGGCAGTTCTAAGTGTGGATTTTTAGCCCAGTGCAGCTTCTACTTCTCTTGACAGAAATCAAAGAATGAGAGTGTATTCTGCCTAGACTGCTCATATGACTGGTGACAAGCTGATGCTAAAGTGGCTGTAATATTAGCTACTGAAAGCCTCAGGCAAGATACAGCAGGTAAACGGTTAATTAAAATGATTCTTTGAGAAGGCCTTTAGGGGAACATAGAGTCATTCCAAAGCTCTGTGGGGAGTTATGGATGGAAATCACTCTATGTTTTCCCTCAGGGATATACAGAGGGCTAGTTACCTTAACAGCTTCTGACATTTCTTCCATCTGACCATGAGGTTCCTGCGATGGGAAGATTAAATTGCTCCTGTAAGAATAAGATGTGGCACAGGTGAAGACCCAAAGACAGAGATATAGAGAGGTGTAAGGAACAGATGAAATCTCATGATGAAGCCTGGACTCTCCTAAGACCCAGCTGGGCAATACATTCAGGAGGGCAGAAGTTCTCCCCATGCTCTCAAAGGGTGAGTTCTGCTTCACAGCCTCTCTTTGCCCAAAGGCCTGATCCTTTTTCTTTCCTTTTTTTTTTTTTTTTCTTCACCGTTCTCCTGAGCTCACCTTTCTAGTTTCCGCCATCCTCATCCAGTTTCCTTATCTGTTTCCCAGAAATCTCATTTTTTCTCATCCTTTGATCCACTTCCTAAACTCTTTTTTTTTTTTAAGAATGCAATTCCATCAAAATCCTTCTTCCTGACCTACTGTCCTCTGATCTCTCCCTACCTTCTCTCTTGCACCAGCTCCAACTCCCACTTTTTCCTACCCAAAACTTCAGCTCTGGAGTACCCTTCCCCCTTTGCCATCTCTTCCCTTCCAGTGGGTTCAGCTCTTCCCTCTCCTCAGTTTGATTTTCCTCCTTTCTCTGTGCCAACTCCTGACAGAGAAGGAGTCACTGATTATATGTCTTCATTGTAATTAAACTGGGCCAGAGCCCATGTGCTGGCACTAAGAGCAAGTGGCGTAGCCTGGCTCACATCCACACAGCTAAACTCTCTTCCTCCCGTAACAGGATGGCTTTATCCTTTCTGCCTATTGGGAACAGCCCTTGGCAAGCGCTACTCTCTGAACCTCACCCAGACATAGTTTTTGAGAGTGCTCCCTAGGACAGACCAAAACTGTGCCAGGCAGCATGCTAACAGTTAAACACTGTGCCCTGTGTTACAGGCCTTGGTGCTGCTTGGTTCACTAGGAAAGATGCAGCTGAGAGAGCAGGAGAGGCAAAGCCCTTGCTTTTAACTCATCTATAGGCTCACACTGCAGCTACAGGGACCAGGTAAAACTGCCTCAAACCCAGTAGGGCCCGTGCAGGGAAGGCAGACTCGGGAATCTTAGTGTGAATCTCTGAATCTTGCAAATTTAAACTTGGCTAAATATGGTGTTTTTTTTTTTTTTTTTTTGAAATCTAGCAAGGGTGTGGGAAGCCTGTCCTTGATTAAACTTCTGCCCTCCAACTCCCATCCCCAAACATAAGCTTCCAAACAAGGATTTCCTCAGGATTTTTAAATATGAGTGAAAAAACCTTTCCCCCTAGGCCAGGATCCCAAAGTTCAACAGAAAGTGAGTACACACGTTTTAGCTGCTTTAGGTAATGTTTAACAAAATATGCAACAACTGTCAGCAAAATTCTATTGTAGACAGCGAATAAGTGATAGCATCTCTTTATGCCATGTGCAGGTCTGGGTATGTATGCAGATTTGGAGGGGTTAGTGCTGGCATAATTGCATTGACAAACCAGATTTACCTGAGACCAGACCAGTCCTGTATCAAAAAGAAAATCCTAATATTTCAAGCCTGGTTTGGGAATTATGTTTTGAATCAAATGGAAGTGGGATGGTGCAAAGGGAAGGCTGGTGCTGGACTGCTGGCTGTGGCAGAGCGTTGCCCCCATGCCCAGTGACTCTGAGATACATCCCTCATTTATTTATATATCCTGAAAAGATTTGGGATAATATGGTACATACACGTCCAGGTGTGCAATATGCCTGGTGCTTGTATGTATGCATATTTATAAATTGTCAAAGTCTAACACCATTACATGTAGAAATGATTAAAGTAGTAAGGTAGGTTATTTCTTTTTCAACCACTTTGGGAGTATTATTTACAGGCAGTAGTAAAAACAATAAATAATAAAGGTATTAGTTAAATCAAATGTTATGTCTGTACTAACCATGCTTATTTGCTGAAGATTTTGCTTGTCTTTTAAGTCTGAAACTACAGGCAAAAATGTCCATAATCCACCAGCTTGCTTACTTTTCAAATATATAAATAAGCGTTTTTGCAGTTCTGATCACTGTGTCTGTGCACTAACAGTGAAGGAGAGTCCTGAAAACAGCTTTTCAGTCAGCGTTACCTGGAGTTTCTTGGGACAAAGATCTCACATCTGGCAGACAGTAATGTGTTTTGCAGCACTCGTTACCTCATATTTCATATAATCACTTCTTGTGAACGGCGTGTGAGCAGAGATGACTGAAATATGCAGATGACCAAAGTTCCTCGTGCCATTTTGCCCCCAGCTTCTCTTGCTTTCTCCTCCCAGGCTGCTGCTCTGGGAGTTTATCCCTTCCTAGCCCTTCCCAGTGCAACAATTGCTCTGTGCGCAGAAGGCGTTGGGTTCCTCAGCCCCTGTCTGGTTGTGTGGCCCAAGGCAGAGCGGATGTCTTCTGCAATATGCCCCTTTCGTGCCAGGCTGCACTCCTTAGCCTGGAGTAGAGCGTGTCCTCTGTCCTACTGCCTTGTGCAAGGTTGCTTGCTCCTACAGTCTCCTTTTTTTTCCGCTCCCCCTGCCCGCCCCAGTCAAAAACCTATTGTCTTTGTGTCAAACCAAAACAGATGTTCAAATTCCATGTGTATTAGCATACACTAAGCCCATCCAAGGCAATGCAAAAGCTCTGATGGGCCTCTCTTATGTTAGAGGCATAACTTAATGCTGTCCTTGCACACTGGATGGGAACTGACAGGACTATCTCGCTGGGGAGATTGGCAGCAGAAGACCATTAATGTTCAGATAAAGAACGTGTTATCTCCTGGTGTTGCTCAAGTCAAACTGGCAGATTTCCCTTTGACTCCAGCAGAGAGGGAATTGAGCTGAGATACTTGCCTTTTTATGGTCAGACTTTCCTTTTCAGCTCAGAGATAAAGATTTTTGGAGGAGCGACTGTCAAGACAGAAAATGGCTCTGAAACCAGCAGTTGTGTTGTCAGATTTGAGTGCCGTGAGACCAATACATAAAAGTATGAACAGACAAGAGGAAGAGGTTTCTGAGCTGGGATCCTATCTGGAGATGAATAGGGCAGAGCAGCCCAAGGGGGAGCCAGGTCACCTGCAGACAGGTAAGCAGTGGGCCACAGGGCTCACCAGCTTGTGAGGAACACCCAGCTCTGAGACCACGGAGCTCTTCCTGATGTGTCACTTAGATGGCTCGGCAGGCTCACAGAAGAATGGTTATTAAAACACTGTCAGCTTCTCTCAAAGAGAGAAAAGTCAGCAGCTGAAATGCAGAGTCTATAATTAAAGACAGATTCCAACTGGCATCTAAAACTTCTTCAAATAAATGGTATGTCTGCCATTGGTTTGCTGCCCTTCAGGCTTTCTCAAAGTCCTCTGTGTGAATGCAAGCTATTTGCTTGTGAGAAACTGTATTTTCTCTAACTTTTGAACTGCTCTGGCTTTTGCAACCTCACACTATTTTGGCAGCATCCCTCCCAATTTCTTTTTCCTCCTGCCCTGTGTGGGTGGAAACTCTGTGGGGAGAATAGGAAGGTAAATAGAGCTGAGCAGAAAAGGTTCAGAGTGGCTTTCAACTGGGGAAATTGAGATCTTGTACTTAAAGCCAAGTGTCCTCAGTTGGACCTAGTTTGAGCTCACTCTCCCCTGTCTACCACAGGGAAGGATTTAAGTCTTTCCAATACAAGCACAGGATAACAGTTGAAGGAGCTCTTGGCTTTCTATAGATTTTGGCTGAGACCTGACCTCTTCTTTCCCTTCCAGAGGGAAAGTGTCCTGGTAGCCTGATTTCCACACCTACCATTTCGGTCAGGCTTCAGGAATACTTTCATGACAGAGAGCATTTCCATCAGTATTGGCTGATCTCACTGTCCAGTGAAAGCATATGGCCACAAGGATGACAAAAGGAGTTGTGAGAGGTGTGACTGTTCTCCCTCATTCTTTTCTTCCCAATTCCCCCCATCTAGGCAATGCTCCCAGTGCTAGTTTGGGACTTCCCCTGGTTGTGGCACATGGCCTCTAGAATGGCCAGCTCTGAAGGAGACACATCCAAAGGACAGCACTGGGTGGTGAGACAGGCTTGGTTCCCACAGTAATGAGCCTGTGCTCCCGCAGTGCTTAATAACAGCTAATTAGCCCCAGCCACCTCCTGAACTGATTAGTGCAACTGTCATTTGGGTGCTTCCAGTGTGGGAGAAGGGGTAGCTGTAGGTGGTTGATTTTGGTACCTGAGCTTTCCAAAGGACAAGCATGATACACCCAGGCCATCACGTTTGACCCTTGGCAACTTAATCCTGGCAGCTTCACCTTGTTTTCTGTTGAAACACACATCTGAGGACAGCTGTTCTGGCAACAAGTAGTACTAAGCCTTTAACAGCCAAGAATTTGCACTTGTTTCTTTTCTAATCACGGTGCCTTGTGATTCTTATCATTCCAAGGTACTCCTGAGTCTTCACTTTATAGCCAGAATGCTTTGGGAGATAGATAACAGGAGAATAATGTCAATTTAGGAGAGTAGCATTGATATCTTCCTTAAAATTATCTTATGGTAAAAATATCTTTTTTTTTTCAATAAAATATTTGGTGGCTTATCTTCTTTTCAAATGGAATTTCATTTAGTATTTTTGAATTTCTCTGACCTTACTTAAAATGATCTATAAACATGATTCAAAGTAGTGGATTTTGGATTTCATTCTATGCACTACCCTTGTCTTTGGGACAAAAAGATATATATTACTTTCAATGTCATTAGTAGAACAAAATATCTAACCAGGCAGAGATGGGATGTTTTAAGTATTATACAATATTTATAAGATACAAGTGGATGTTTTTATTGCTATGGATGTGTTCTTAAAAACTCAGGTTTATCCAGTATAACAGATTAGCTTTGAACTGTCTCGAGGACTGAATTATGCATGTTATAATATGATGTCATCCTTGTGATCTATTTTATTTTTTTGTACGGTTTTCAGAGAAACAACTTATAGCATGCAGAATCTGAGGATATTATTTGATATAGTAAGCTCAGAAGAAGAATCAGCTATTCACAAAGCTCCACACATTACTGTTATCACAGGTAACATTCCTCATTTTGCAGAGTATTTAGAAGACCAGCTTTGTAAAAGCAACTTGTAGCTATTACTATTTATTCTTGTATGATAATCTCTGTTCCACACCAGTGATCATGCTTTATTTATCAGTCAAATTTTGCATTATTAATGGCGAATAAAATTCAAGGCTTAATTTCAGAAGGACAAACCCTCTACTCCTAGCACAGCCATTACAGAGTCCTTCTAATTGCCTCATTCACCTTTCCCCTTGGCATGGTACATCATCTCTTTTAGTGTGTCGAGGTTGGTGTTTTTCTCAGAGATGTCTGATTTTTTGTTGTCTTTTTTTTTTTTTGTATGAATAGACAAATTTACCTCAAAAGAGACTTGGTGTCATCTTTCCAGGCTGTGCAAGAGCAAGGAGTGAGACTGCCTTCTGAAGTCAGCATCTGACATGGATGGAGTTCCCCAGGTGAAAGGCATGTAGTGAAATTGTACTGCAAAGCAAAACTCCTCTGAGAGTGGAATGTAGGGCAATTTTGTCAATACAAAGCTGGGATTCTCCAGGGAGAGCCTGCGAATTAATTATAGTGAAGCTTTGGGCTTTGCCTTCAGTCTCAGGGTCTTCTTGATCATCTCTTCTTCGCCTTCCCTCCCTTGCCCTGTCAGAGCCTGCACATGAGGCATTCCTCATCCTGCAGCACCCTGAGCCTTCACCTGTTTGCAGTCTGTTTGTGTGGGGTGTGTGAGATGGTGGCCTAGATTTTTGGGGTAACCATGTCACTAGCAGTACTTGGGATTCCAGCTGGCAGTTTTCCTCCGTTTCCTTTGGCCTCTCCTCTTTACTTTCCACTTATCCAGCTGCTGCAGGTCTTGGTGACTCTCATTCTAGGGAACTGAGCTGTGGGATTCACATGCAGAGAGAGCCTTGGGCTGCTGCAGGTCTTGGTGACTCTCATTATCCACGGCCTTGGGAACTGAGCTGTGGGATTCAAATGCAGAGAGCGCCTTGCTGGCTCTACCTGACCATGGGACAGTGGGAGGAGATGGCTTGTTGTGTGGTTTACATTAATATAGCTTTCTTGCTCACCCATCACTTGACCTTCCGTTAGAAGGTAACACCCCTGGATCTGAAGCAGGGAGCTCTGGCAGAGAACCTTGCAAATGTCAGCCTAAAACCAGATTTTCAGAATAAGAGCACGAAAGAAAAAAAAAAGAGAGAGAGAGAGAAGTTTAAGCTGACAATCAGAATCCAGTGCTTTTGGAGTTTCAGATTTGTAAAATCGGGGCATTTAACCAGATGCCAAGGACTGACTTTCAGAAAAGGCTAGTGACTTCAGCTGTCTTAATACTGCAGTGTCTGAAAATGCAGTAAAGGGAATAAGAGAGATTATATATATCAGTGGATGGAAATTAAACAGCTTTAACATGTCTTGACGCACCTGACATGGGAACAGTCAAAGTGTCTAATTACCTGAAAGTTTGGATCCACATGTGCATAGGGAGGCTGGGCTTTCCTTTTAGAAGAAAAGATTCTTAAATATGCAATGATTCAAGTGTATTTATCTTAAAAAATGAGAACATTTTGATCTGCTTTTACTTTGCATCCTGGGAAACTTCGAAGACTTCCTCAGTATTTATTTTTATAAATGAATGTGTAAAATACCTACATACCACTATATAAATACATAATATTTAACATAAGTGTGTGTATGCATATAAAGAACACATGTTTTGCTGGGTCCGAAGCTACCCATGTATGTGCTAAAAAATCCTGCATTTCAGTCCTGAACACAGGCTCAGACCTTCAAAAGGAATCATTCTGCCAAGAAATCCCATTTTTGAACAAACACCTCAGGGAAACGCACAGATTAGAAGGACAGGAGAGCTCTCCTCCTGCTGGATTCACAGTGGCTAAACACATCTCTGGCTCTTTTGGGAATGTAGCTATTGTCCTACTAACCTAACTGGGAATTGCAGAAATTGCTTGGTGTGCATTTGGATCAGTCCACAGCAGTTTTCCTATTCCAATTACCATATCACTTGCTGGCATGCATATTTTCTTTGGCAGAAACCATCAGTGTCTTGGTGCCTGTAAAAGAAAGCTGGTTAAACACTGGAACTTCTGCACATGCTACATCTTGTGCACAGGATGAACCAAGGCAAATCCTAAATCATCCAGTTGCATTTGGAGTACTGACAACTCTTCGACATGTGGAAAGGGGCCAACTACCAGACCAGCTCAGTTTTCCCTGTTTAATCTCTTAAGCATATTTTCAGGCTTAACTGCTTGAGTGGCAGAACCCCCCATCAGCAATTTAAAAATGCAATTATTTTGAAGCTGTTCAGAAAATATTTCTATATTAATTATCACAAAGATGGGGGAAAAATATTTAGTGGAAAATTTCTATATGTAATCAGTTATGCATTATGCCCTTCATTTAACACACACACACACAAAATTATTGGATGAATTATAACTCTGTGCAAGTCCCCATTGGAAAGGTCACAGACTTTTTTCGTGTCACTGTGCTCTTTTGAGACACCATAGCTCATAGGGGTATGAGTGGCAGGTCTGTTACCTCTAATCTTTCTGCTTCTACCAGTCTATTTTTCATAAGAATAAACTATTTTGTCTGTAGTTATTGAGTGACATTTAGGAAAAAAAAAAACAAACTGTATTTTATTGTGTATGCAGTGAGACTTCAAACAGCCTCCACTAGTTAGCGTGGCGTCAGAGACCAGAAGGACCCTCTGTGCCTGCTTTTCTCCTGCTTCAGCTTGTCCTATCTTCAGAAGTGTTTATGTGATTGACACTGCACTTTCTGATGTGTGTAGAAGCTCAGCTCGAGTTTTGGATGTTCCTTGGGCCCTTCTTGCTAGATCAAAGCTCCTTAGTCCCCCTGCACCAGATCGGGGTCTTGCTGAAGTCAGGGTGACCAGGGATGTTAACGTGGGCCCTGAGTGTGTGGCGGGAGAACAGAGTTCGTGGTGGATTTCAGAGTTTTGCTTCATCAGGACCTTTATTAGAAAGAGAATCTGAACCTTCCTGTTTTAACATTATCAGTCATTTGTGAATTCTTTATAATTTTTTTAATGACTTTTGCAGAGAGCAGTCAGATGCTATTAAAGTTTTACTGAATTAAATTGGAGAAACCAATTTTGCTCTTAATATTTTATTTCAGTGTGTAACTTGATTTTTAAGAAGCACTTTGTATTGCCTGGCCTTTTGCATTTGCTTTATAAGCATAACATAAAGGTTTCCCTGGAGTCATGGAAAAATTGCCTTCTGTGTCCCCTATCTAATTAACACCATGTATGTTGCCTAACTCCTTATAATTCACTCCCATGCAGAGTATATAGGACATGATTGGAAAAATAATTTGAAGCAATGAGAAAAAAATACCTTTTGTCATAGATATATAATATAGCTAAAACATTTCCAGTCAAATTAGATTTAAATAAAAAGACAGCAGCACTAAGATATCTGATGTTGAAAAGAGACACCAAAGGCTTAATTAAAAAGCGTGCTCATGTTTTTACAGGGGACCCCATCTAAAGGCTACAAGTGAAACCCTCCTTGTTGAACAGCCCCGTGACCTGCCTGTGTCTGGGGCCGTAGCTGCCGAGTCCCCTGGCGAGAGCCCCGATCCTGCCCGTGACGGGTCACGATGAGCTGCGAAGCCCCTCGTGTGTTCCGGTGCCTCGGACGGGTCAGGAGGGAAAGCGGCCAGCGCACAGTTAGTTGCAGGGCTGGGGTCTATCGTGAGGACACAGGCAGATGAGCCTCTGCAATTCAGTAAATCCAAGTATTGCCTCACAGCTGAGGGGATTGTAAGTCTTTAAACCATTCTAACTAGATTGTAAGTGCTGTCTGACCAGGCTGTGGGATTTTTTTCATTCCTTTTTTTTTTCCTTTCTTTCTTTTTTTCTCCCCGCTCCGTGTGGAGCCTGCAGGGCTAATATGATTTAGCAAGAGAGCATGTGTCAGTGGACTCAATTCTTACTCGTACATCAGCCATGGAACAAAATTCCAAATGAAGAGGTTAACCCCTTACCCTCTGCAGATTCACTGAAGTTAATCAGATCAGGTGTCTATAGGCCAGGGCAGCGCTGAAGGCAAGAGGCTTAATTTTGTACCCTGCATAAATTATACAAGGAGGCAGAGAGTTGAGGCACAGGCAAAGAAATGATGTCCAGAAATGTCCAGTATGAGCCAAAAGCAGCCTTAGCTCGTGCTGCAGAGTTGCTGGTCTTTCTACAACCTGTCACAGCAGAGCTCTGCCCTTCTCTGCCACCCAAGGCTGCCTTCATGTGAGATAGACATCCCCTCCTTCACCCTCCTCCCGGAGCAGAAGGGTCAGCTCCTGCGGGAAGCCCTGAGCATCCTGCCATCAGATACTGCCCACGGCGTGCGTCCTCTGGAGAGCTTGTCACTGCTGGTCACCGATGGGTGTTGTAAGGTCAAGTTGTGCTTCCCTACCAGTGGAGAAGTAAAAACATAAGTATATGACAGGGAGAGTGATCTTTTCTGTACTTGCACTTTAAAAACAAACATTCCCTTTTTATGCTTCTGAGAAGAAGTGGTGTCATTTCCTGAAGGAGAAGAAAAGGAGAAGAGGGCTGAGAAGAAAGGCAAGTGAGAAAACAAATACTTTTGTTTTTAAAATATAAACAAAATAAATATATGTATTTTGACCAGAAAAATGAAAATTTCCATCCTTTTCAGAAACGACTGATTTTCCACTGGAAAGCTGGAAGAAAGGAAGCAAATGGAAGTTTCTTGTTTGTTGATCATTTCAGAGAAAGTAAGTGTTATACAAAATTTCTTCCCTGTATTGTTCAGTGCAACTTTGCACGCCCTGACTTTGGGTCATCAGATTTGCACCAGTTACTGATTTGGCCCTGGCCAAGGTAGCGAATGTCCGTACACAACGAGATGGCTGAAATTAATCCTGATTATCGTGCATGGGAGCAGAGACTGGAAAATCAAATCCGTGAAGAAACACTAAATCTGCTAGGTTTTTAATTTCAGTTGGAGAAGTGGACTTTGAAGAGGCCTGAGAGAGGCCTTTAAAACAGGGAAGGGAAGAAGAGACAGTATTTGACAAACTGGTTAGAGTTTCAAAAATCAGGTGTAAAGAATAAACTGGTGGCATAGTCATGATGGTCTGAAGGATGTAGCTTAGGCATTTGGGAGGAAGTTATATGTTTCAAAAAGACTCGCTTGGCTTCAACAAAACGCAGCTAAAATAAGGATATCTGGTTAAACATAGTGTGCTAAAATTAGCAAGGTCATTCCTCCCTAGTGTAAAATATAGGCATCTTCTCTACAGTCCCAGATATTTTGTATGTACAGTCTCAGATGAACTTTTTCTTAACATCACGCTTAAAATAGTAGTCCCTTGCCTCCTAGGAATTTTGAATTTCTTCCTTCAGAGAGAATAAAATTGTTCCTGAACCTCCATTTTTCTTTCTATTTTATTTCCCTTCCTATCCAAAAGGCCCTGTCTCCCTTTTTCCCTTTCTATTTTCAGACACATAGGATTTAATAGGTCCCAGCTCCCTTTCTGCCTCTAACCCTTGTATTTCCTGCATGAGGTGTCTGCCTTTGGTGGGTTTGTCACAGCGTGATTCACTCGCGAGGCACTGGAAGAGTCTCTGCTGGATTCAGAAATGCTGCAGATACTTGACACTCTGAAGAAGTCAAGTGAGTAGTATCAAATGTTTATTAATTAGGAAATGCATATCTCATATGCCAAAATGGAGTGCAGAGCGAAACTGATTCACAGGGCACTGAAACACAGGCATTGCTTGTTGAAGTACACTCATTTTTTACTAGAAGAAAAATAAAAAAAGGATCAGTCTCGAACAGAATTCCTTCCTGCATTAGCCAAATTGCCTATTGCACTGGATGCATCTTTTGTCAAAACAAATCTTTCCTGTGCTAAACTCCAACTGTCAGTTCTTGAATCGAATATATTAACTATAAAGCTTGTCACCTGGGAAATCACATCAATATTGTATTCCGAATGTATAGAGATTGTTTACCAATCTCTGGGATAATAAATAAGATACAGAAAATGCTACCACTTGGGATTACATGAAAGGCACCAAACACCTTCGAAACTGAATTGAGATCCGCTTTGGTCACTGTAAGTAAGTGGAGCTTTATTGTATGCAAAGAAGCTTTTCCTTTCACCTTCTTGTGAAGGTGTCTCTCTTGTAGGGACACTGGTAAATTATCTTGTTCTGTGATGCTAAGACTGTATGAAAGATCTTTCCTGAACAGAACTCACTCAAAATTGAAATTTTGGATTGAAAACATGCATTATTATGAAATGCAACAAAAGTTATACTTCAATATTTCCCACAGTGTGGGACTGGGATGTAAATGAGAGATGGACCGGTCAGTGTGAAAATCAAAACAAGTTTTCATTTTTGCAGGCCCTTTTTGAGTACAGGCTGTGACTGTATTTTTTTCTGGGATAAAAGCGTCCTGGTTTCCCAATCTTCTTTAATTTTCCTGATCTGTCGTGGTTTCCACATCTTCTAGCTCAGGTATGTTTCTTGGCTGCATGGCTGGGTTTTCCTTTCATGGAAACAAGCATCTGAATAGGATGGTTGATGTGTGGCCAGTTCTCTTCAGGACTGGTTGAGGAATTGGGATTTTGCGCAGACGTCCCTAAGAGAAGTATTACCACATCACTTGCCCTATAAATAGCTTAAATTCCTTGGATTGCTGTCAGCTGTCAGCTGAGGAGCTTCGGAGATAGTTCAGGGATTTCCAGACTCCCTTTGACTTGCAGCCTAGTGAAGTAGAGAAGAGACTGAGAAAGCCTGGAAGGTAAATTGCCACCTGGAAAACTGGGGAGAATACTGAAATACTGGAAACATTTCTGGAAACATTTTAGGGCTGATTTCTCCCTGACTTTATATGCTGTATAGCATGATGACATAGTGCCCTATGACAACAAGTTCACACTGGTTTTGGTCTCCCTTTTCAAGGTCATGGGCAGCTGACCAGGAGAGTGACTTAGGACTTCTCATTTTAATATATATTACCTTGAAAGATTCCCTGAAGAGTTTAGAAAATAATCTAATTCATTTTTAATGTATTGAGGGATTTTGACAATACTTCATCTCCTGCAGGGCTGTGAGAGGTAGAAGCAGCCCTATGGAGCTGGTATATTCAGAGGCAGGGGAAGAAGAGGAAGGTCTCTAAGGCTCTGTTACCATTTCTGTTTTGTGCATCTGTAAAGCTCATGTGTATGTGATGTCCCTTTGGCCTGTTTCACAGAGCAGTCAGACTGGCTAACTTTAAATCTTGTGAATATTGTAAAGGTAAAAAGTGAGGCAATGCACAGACCTGTTCACCTGGTTTCCAGCACCCTAAGTTTTGGTGGGGGAAGTTCTGATTTCTGAAAAAAAAAAAAGTATTTTTTTTTCTTTTGAAGGGCTTCTGTTCTGTTGTTCTATGGATGGGTTGCAAAATGAGTTGCAAAATGAATGCCTGAACTCAGGAGAAGAGGATTTTGGTATATTGGAGAGACAGTTGCAAATATTTGGCACCTTTCTAATACAGATCCATGCACAGCTGCTCGGCTGTGCGCAGTCAGCAAGAGCCATTGCAGCAGTCGGAAGCTGGGCTCAAACGTACAGTTGGGCAGGGACTCAGTGGAGTGGGGTTTAATTCCTCGAGCTGACATGGCTTTCCTGTAATTCTTGGCAGGTCACCAGATCTCCCTGGGCCTCATTCCCTGTCTGCAAAATCACACCTCTGTGACCCTCAGCCTCTGGAGAGAGCTGGGGAGAGGCCATCCATTACCCTGTGTTTGTAAATTGGGGTCTTTCCTTTTGGACAAGGCCCCCAGACAATCTCATAACACCAATCGTGAGATAAAGCAGGCAGATTATCTTAAATAGTCTGGCAGATGCTGGAAAGGCTCCAGCCATGGAGCGGTTGGGAGGTATAATGCAAGCTGCTTATTCAATGCTGAAAAGGCTCACTGTCCCTTTGTAGCTCACCCCTTGTGAACAATCCATGATTTATTTATTGAGGAACAGTTTCTGAGTCACCTTCTTCTCAATATTATGAAAACACTGAGAAAGTGAGTCATTTGGAGGAACACAGCCCACAGCTCTCAGTTCTCACCCTGTTTCCTGGAACAGGAGGGGAAGAGAGCCCAGCAGGTGGGCTTGGAAGAGAGTGAGAGCTTTCTTCTCTCCAAGACTTTTTGTCTGGCCTTGGGAAAGTCTCATAGCCCCTTTAGGGTCTAGTCCATAAACTGGGCCTTATGGCCCAGCCTTGCTCAGAGGGGTGTTTGTTACAGGAAAAGGCCATTAGAGATGTGAGACTGTCAGCTTGTCTGATAACAGGAGCCTTTCAGGAGCCTTGGGCAGGGAGAGTACAAGAAGTGCAGATGCCATAAGTAACTCCAGATATGTAAAAAGTGGCTGCAATGACAGATGGAGTAATCGGCTCTCCATGTCTGCAGTGGATAGGAAATAAAGCCATGTACTAGAGTTATAGCGAGGGAGGACATAGGTTAAGTGTTAGGAAAAACCTGCTAGAAGTGTAAAATGCAGGAATTGATTCTCTAGGGGGAGGGTGGACTCTCCAGCCCTGGGATTTTAACTCTGGTTACGTGCACATCTGTTTGGGATGGTTCAGGTGGAGCTGCTTCAGGCTGCTTTTTATTCTGACTCTCTGCAGAAAGGAGTTGACAGCATTCCCTGACTAGACTGGCCTCTAGCAGGTCCATCCACCTCTGATGGTCTCAGCATATCAGAATGCAAAGAAGAAAAACATTGAATTTGACTAATTTTTGATTTGTTCAGTTCATATCTTTCTTTCTTTCATATCTTTCCTTCTGCCAGTGTCACAGACGAGCAAGTCTCCTACCCTCACTCACATCTGTAAAATCTGCTTCTGCCTCCATCCATTCATCAAAAGCCTCCCTCAGTGCTGATGTTTTACCTTGCTGACTTCTGGTCCATCTCCAGTTGTAGGACTACCTCTACCCTTCAGGTGTCAGGAGGCCGTTGTTGGCTGCACACATTTGCTAATCAAGGCATTTGATAGTGCTTGGCCTTTCCTCTTCTCTTGTAGCTGTTGGACTGTTCATTGAAGTATCTAGGCTTTGGAAGAGGCACTAGCAAGGAGGCTTTCCTGGAGTTTTCTGAAGTTTTATTTTAGGAGGTGGGAGCTCTCTGCTCATGAATGAATGGAGAAAGCCCAGAGATGAAAGTCCACCTCTGTGGCTTTCTTTCACTCTTCACATGGTTTGAGCCAGAATAAGTACCTCCCCTGCCAGTGTGTCCCACCTGGCAGAGCTGTCCCTGCCTATCTCCCCCACTGCCCTTCCCAGCAGAGTGGCCATGTAGGCAGTTCCTCTTTTCCTTCTCTCATGCCTGCTCTATATGAATTTAGGCTTGGGGTTTTGCTCTGGCCAGACACTGAGTCTCTTCATGCCATAACACTCTCTGTTAGCCCAAGGAGTGGGGTTCTGCATCTCCCAGGGGCCTGGGAGACACCAAGGGAGTAGTGTAGGTAACCTGCTCTTGGGAGGTCCCCTTTGGCTCTACTGTTCTTGCCTGAAACTGTGAGGCGTTATCTCTAATCTATCTATTGCCTTTATGAAGATCTATAAATCTCTAATTGAAGAGTGAGAGTGCTCCCTACCCATCTTTTTTTTCCTAACCAACTTCACTGGAGCACTGCTAGGGCATTAGAATTCAGTGGTATCAGTGAGCTAAATTCAGTCTGAAACCACTAGTCTTTCCAGATGAAAAACGATAAAGTCTCTGCACTGAGGGCACTGCATGAACTAGAAATCAACAAGTGGGTTCTGGCCAGCACCACCAATTACATCATGTTACTTGAGTCCCCAGGAGATTAAGGTACCCTCTATATTTGTCTGAGCCATAGATACAAGTTGGAACATCAGTCTCAGTTTTCTTCTCTTCAGCGTTCGGACCTGAAGAGAGTATTTGCTTTCTGTGATGTACCAGCCATCATGGTAGAGGAAGAGGCTGGTAGAAGGCTGTGTGATAGTTCCTGCATGCTCAACAAAATCTCTTAGGAGAGCAAGTAAAACTCAAGGATATATGAAGAATGGAGAAGAAAACAGCTCTTAGGATACAACCTTGAGAGTGGTTTACTGTTTCACAGATTTCAGTGGTACTGAAATTTCTACTTCAGCAAGGGCATGAAGGAAAGTGTCTTTCAGGAAGACAGGAGAAGAGCATCTCTTTTACAGTCTGAGTAAAATGGTATGAGGGATGTTCACTGCCCTCTGTCACTGCATCAGCCACCTGTGACTACATGGACAAAATGGTATAAGCTGGCCCATAGTCAAACTTAGCCTTGCTATTAGCAGGTAGTAGTTTTCAGCCATCGTAGCTGAAAAAATGTGAGGAGTGAAGGCTGCAAACTAGTTTTAAGATGGCACTTGATGGATTTTGAATAACTTCTTACCACTCCTACATTTCTGAAGAGATACTGGAGAAAAAGAATGATAGAGTGGATAACAGAAATGCTGAGACACAGTAAGCTGCCTCTGAAAAAAAGACTGAAAATTGGTAGAAGTGTGGGAAGAGAGAAATGGGAGGCAGCCTGATAAAAGTAAAAAAAAAAATCCATCAAAAAAAAAAAGAAATCTCTCCTCTTCTTTGTTATATGGCACAGAGAGTGTAAACTGGGTTTGCTACTCCTGCTTCTCAACAGACAAGAACGTCTTGTAACCCTGAAAGGCCGAACGTGGCAAACGTCTCTGCTCAGGCCCTTGGTGATGCAGCACACAGGTCACCTGTGGGAAATCGCAGCCATTAGGCACCACCGAGTCAGAGAGGCTGGCAGGAAGGATTAGAACTGGACAGGGCCAGTGAGAGCATCTGTGGTTACATATGAATGGATAAAAATAAGCGTTATAAACTCACATGCTTTCAGGCACAGACAATCTCAAACTCCTCAGGGCTAAGAAACTTCCCTTATAAATAGGTTATTCCATTACTCTCTGTGGCATTAGCTACTGTCAGACACAGGATACTGGACTAGATGGGCCCCTGGCAATTCCTCTGGAGAAACTATATTTCCAGAATAAAGACCCTAAAAAAATCCCTGCAACAAAGAAGAAATTATTGAGTTGTTTATTAAATAAATTAATTTGAATAGGGAGAACAGCAGCTCCTTTGTTTCACCCTCAGTTTGAACAGTGGGACTCGGAAGGGAAAATGAAACCACTGCTCTGAGTAGCGGAATAGCATCCTCAGCACTTGCTTCTTCCAGAATAAAAGGCCTATATTTAGAGGATTCCGAGTATTAGGGATATACAAAGCTGGCAACTGTTTTGGGCAAATTTCCAGACCCATCTGATTTTCCACATAAGTTAGACATTTCAATAACATAAGAAGTAGCAAGAGAGTCTAAAAAGGTGTTTTGCTATCTTTACAGCCCAGCGTGTCTTACTTAATGCAGTTTTGAAAGGAAATGTTTGATTGAATCGGGTGTAATTAATACTATACTACATCTGATTGTATATATGTTTGGGTGTATGGAAAGGATGACTTCCAGGCTTTTCTGCTAGGTTCTTTGCTTGCTTAACTGAGCATTCACTCTTTGTCTCTTGACATCTGCCCATCTGTCTGTCTGTCCATCTACCAAGGAACTGCAGGGGTGTATTAAGACACAATTTAGTGCCTTTGATTTAATAGCTCTGATAATTCTGGTTTAAAGGAGAAATGGAGATGCATGAGACAATATGATAAAGATGGCAAATGCAATGCCATAGTGAATCACTGTAACAGTCACAAAGTCAATAGTCTGCAGATACCTCAGGCTGGTCTGACAACCATGCTACTACAGATTGCATCTTGCTTTAAAAGAGGTAAGTGTTTTTTATAACTACCTTCCAGAAATAACAGCCATTGCTGTTGGGGAGCATTCCATTGCCTGTTGTAATCCTCCCGCCTTCCCTCCTTTTTTGATTGATCAAATGTTTTGCATAGACCCTTTGAGGCTGGTGATTCTTGCTCTCTATCCAAAAGTCAGTCTTTTCCCATGAAAATTACAGGTGAAGTTTTTGAGTTCTGCATTAGCCTAGGGTGGTCCAAAGGCACTTGTCCTTCAGTTCTTTTTACTGGTACCTTTGTTATGAAGTGATCTTCCAAGTGAGGACTAAAGTTAGATTCATATTTCAGTTTTTGTGTGTCTTATATTTCATAGCAGCTAGATACAGCTGGAGGCTTTAGTCCTCAATAGAAAGTTTTAAACAAAGAAACTTAAGTGGAATCTAGATTGCATGAATCTGGACTACAGTATTTTCAATCTGTAATACACAGAAGTCAGTTTACCTGGGATACTGCAGCATATTAACAGGGTGTGTGGATTTAAGGTTAGAAAAAGAGAATCCAAACATATCCGTAATCAGGAATAAATTAGTGCATCTCAAAATGTATCAAGGTGTTGTCAAGGTGTTGTCAAATTCTTTGGCTTGCTTGCCAGATGCTAAGGCTTGTGGGTCATGTTGGAGTTTTTCTGACTGCACACGGCTGTCCTGTGTCCACCCAACGTGTATATTGGTGCACATTTGAACTGTCTTTACTGCAAATTCCCTGTGAAATTTAGACTGAGAAACACAGGGATGTCAAGTAATCTATCATCATGAGTGCCTGAAAGTCATTCATTCCTGAATGACAGGGCCTCCCATCACAGTCCTTGCCTAATGTGATGACTCATAGCGTGTGCATGCAAAATATATTTTGGGAGAGGTGCCTCTAAGCAGGAAGCAGCTCCAGGAGCTGCTTGGTGAGGAGCTGACCTATCGGACCTGGGAAAATTCGGAAAATCCAATGATGCTGACAAGCCCAGGACATCACAAAGACAAAAGAGTGCTGATGCATCCCAGAGATGTGTTGTTTCCTGTGTGACTCATTAACACCAGGGCATCTAGGATCTACTTTGAAGGGGCTGTGAAAAAGAAACTCCCGGAAAAGGCATTATTACCAGTGGTACGTATGTAATGCAGCTATTACTTTTAATGCATATGTGACAGAGATTTTTGCACTTTTATTAGGTAGGAACTATTATGGGGTCATCAGTAACTAAATATTATCTCCATTTTATCATCCTCTAGGATATACAGATTGACTTTTCTAAACTGCTCAATAATTTTAGTGCAGTGTATCAGCATACCATTTTTTTCTCCAAGATTAGTAAAAAGACTGATTTTGACATATTTTTAAACATTTTATTATTTCAGATACTTAAATATTAAATAAAAATATTTTCCGATTTTAAATAGGTTTGTAAAATATCATATGTAAAAAGTAATCTATTAAAAGTAGCAATTTGGATCATTACAAGATTTGAGCAAATGTGTAAGTGAAAGCTTCTCTTTTAAATAAATCATGGGTTAGCATGTGACCTCCAAAACTATTCAGTGGCAAGTAGTTTGACAGGCTCAGATTGTCTAAGCTAAGTAATTGCCTATACATTAACTCCTATCTAAAGGGGACAGATAGAAACCAGGATAGCTCCACCTTCCATAAATCCCTTCCTCATGAATTCCTTGTCCTATTCATCATTGTTAATGTTTGTCCCATCCTGCATGTCTTTCTGGAATACGGTCTTTTAGAGTTGTGAAAAGATCTCCTACTGCAGCCACCTGTAACTTGTAACTGCTTTTAGCATCTTTCACTTTGCTTCATTTTCCTAATTCTTCCTTCATTATCTTTTATGTTCGTTCATTTTATTTTTCTTAGGAAGGACTGTATTCCAAATCTAATGACGTATGACTTTTTAAATAATATGAGCGTTTATTTAAAGTCTGGTTCTGTTCTCTGAAATGATTCTGTGAAAACAGTGTTCTTGGCTATCCTGTTGGCTGCTGAAAAATATCAGCAATTGATCTTACTGGCCACCAAATAAAGCTTTTTTCCCTAATGCCTGAAATACCAACTTCACAAATAAATCCCATGCGATCTTTCTTTCTCCTGTTATCAATTAGGAAATCTGCCATTATGAAAATACTATTGATGAGACATGAGTTGAAGCAGAATGGTGCCTACTCTCCCATTGCAGAGCTAGGTAGAGTAAACATTTACTAGAGACTGTAAGCTGAACAGATGCCATGCAGAAGGTGTGCTAGGTCCTGATGCTGGGCTTATGTGCTGCTATAACGTGACTATTATTAAACTCAGAAGAAAGATCCCATCAGGTACTCCTCATAGTGTTACTGTTACTAGAAGTCAGTATAAATAAAACAAAAACGAAGCTTAGGAAAAAACTCTGTCAAGTCAGAAAGTGAAATTTTTCGCAGGCAGTTTTTATTTGGTTTAACATAACACCTCGGAGACCCAAAAAACTTTGTTCCTTTGAGATCCTGCCTAGCTCTGCCTGGCTTATGGCAGGTGGGATTTTGGGGGAGGCAGGAACCCCAGAGTAAATAACGTGGTAAAACACACGCTGCTCCGGCGTCTCTGCTGAAAGGGCTTTGTTCTTGCACGGCTGAGCATTAATAACATCCAAAGAAACCACAGAGTAGCGTGGAAAAGGGGTGAGAGCAAATGCACAGGATGCCGTGTGGGTTCAAGCTAGATCTAACGTGCTTATCTGCCTATTGGTGCACACGTGGGGATTTCTGTGCACGGGCACCTCCTGCAGAGGCTTTGCACGTGCTGTGGCTCGGCGGTGTGTGTCGCGCCCTGTGTTACGCTCAGGCAGCCGTGATTTGGTCTCTGATAGCCCTGCTCAGACTTGAAACGGCATCTGCCGTTTCCCGAAAGAGCTTTCTGTGCAACAAAGCAACAGGCCAGGGAGTTGCTTCACGGCATCATTTCCCACAGGAAGGGAGGTATCCGTGCTGACCTTGCACTGATGAAATCCTTGGCTGATCCCGACAAGGTTCAGCTCTTAGACTACTAGAAGCAAAGTCGACATCCTCTGGCCTCTGTGGAGCATGACCGGGAACAGCGTGAGCTGCAGAGCTCACGAGAAGGAAACACAACTAAATAAATACCCCCTTTTCTTGCACACACAGGCAGAACTGATACCCCAGTCAAAAATCCAAGTGCTGTTACAGCAATTCTTGGTTATAGGAATGTGTTTATTAGCTTTAATATAGTGTCAGAGAGGATGCCCATGCAGATTGGTGGAACAAATATTAAAACATCCTATAAAATGATTTGTTATGTGTGGTTGATGTAGCATGAGGAGACCAGTGTCTTAAATAACAAATGGGAGCAAAAATGCCCAATGTCTTGCTTCAAGGTTTTATATCACAGCTGATAACTTTACTGCCTATAAAGGATGGTGTAATCACTGAGTGGATCTGAGAGATAAGGCACCATAATCTGTGCCCCTAAGGGAGGTGGGCTGTTTCATATAGATATATTTAACTCTTTGGTTTGATGAGGGCTCAAACCTTCATCTATCTTGGTCTAAGATCTTCAAGGGAAACTGCAGGGTCTGGTTGGTAAATGTGCAGTTGCACAGATGAGGACTGAATTCGACCAGAGCGTGTGAGCTTGTGATCTCTCAATGAGAGCAGTGGCATCAACCTTTCTCCAAGCTGATTATGGAAATAGTCTTCCCATGACAAAGAGAGAAGCACAAACCCTTGTGATTGCTAACTGAACATGCTTAAACTCACTCAGAATGAAAAAGGAAAGGAATGATGGAAAACATCTCCTGCATTGCTGCACTGAGCTAGCTGCTCTTCTGGATCACATTTAGTGGGGCAATCATTACGATGCTGCTACAAAGATTAGTTGAAGGGCAGGTGTGGAAAATAATTTCTGAAGACAATTCAGCTAAGATAACTTCACAGTTGCACCTCTTGCATTTTCTGACTGTGGAATACCAGCCGTAACTTTCCCATTTTATTGTTTCTAGTAGTTTGTGACACAAAGTGCATTTGACAAATGGGGCCCAACTGAGACCTGCAGGCAGGAGCACTCCCCAGCCTGAATGCTTCTGGAGAAGAGCTCTTTCTTGTGAAATTGGCTGCACTTACCTGGGAGGCCTCTAAGCCCCTGCAGTGCTGAGTCTGCACACTATCTGCAGACTACATGCGGAACCTGAAGATGTAGCATGGGTGAAATCTTCTCTGCCTGGTTAAAGTCCAAGTAAGTCTTCACAGGTGTTGAAAGACTAATCCTGTCCCATCCCTTCACATTTATCCACCCTTCAGCTGTGTTTTCCCACCACCTAACAAACCTGACCAAAACAATCCTGTGTTTGGTTTTCAGATGGCTCGGGTCCGTGAGGCAGCTCACCATCCGAGTGCAAGGCAGGAGGCAGAAATGCGCAGCTGGAGGTGGAGGGGAAGGCAGAAGCACTCCTCACGGCAGCTCTGCAGGTTAGATCATTTTAAGGCCATCGCTGAGCATCCTAAATGAAGGCTGTGAACCTGGGTGTACTGAGGTGGTGACTATCTCTCAGCACAAGCTTAGTGCTCTGGGACATGGTGCTAAGGGTTTCTGCTTGTTCTTGAGCCAACAAATGCTGACTAGTACATTCCCTGGTTAAGAGCAGCATTTTGCTGCACAAACCATCATGTCAGCTTTAGAGTCATGGTAATTTCTCCATGGCAAGCAAATGAACTAGCCCTCTATGAGGGATGTGGTCACACCGTGCTTCCAATATAAACTGATTTTGCTCTGGAAGTGAGATACTGCATTCCTCGGCACCCACATGCTGAGCCTCCTTTCCTACACACACATACAGCCATTTTTCTGCTTTGAATCTGCTGTATTGAGAATAGCGGTAGTCTAGTCTATTTTTTTTTTCCCCCTCAGATTTGTTCTCTGTGGGGAATCAGCCGTTTCTACCTTCTTCAGACACAAAACCTTTCTTTCTTTTAATCCTAAAGCGGTGGAAGATGGGAGTGAAATTCTGTTTCAGCTTTCGTGTAATTATTGAGTCCTAGTTCCAGAAGCCATACCCCAAAATGTACAGGCAATGCACATATGGCATTTCACTACAAATTATCCGTCCCACCTGGGTCACGACAAGAGGTCATGATGCACATGCTGAAAAAAGAGATGATGTGATTCTGAGCCAGTCTGGAGTTTCAGACTTGGCAAGTGAAATCTCATCTCACCACAGGCAGGAGAACGTTACTTGGAAAGAGAAGAGACCAGTGCACACTGAACACAAATGTTCATTTTACAGTCACTTACGGAATTACAGATGTCCTCTAAAATTACAGCAAAAACATTTGTTTGTGTTACCCAAGCAGACATCATTTTCAGAGGAGAGACTTTTTATACAGCAATGGGCACAGGCTAAAAAGGTGACTGCTTCAGGAAGCTGCTGTTGTGTGAAGCAAAACAAAGATAATGAAAATTGTTTTGCCTTTAATGAGAGCAGTCACTATTGGCAACCACTTCAGTCTTATCTAAGGAGTTTTCAGCCAGTAACTACATTTTGGTGAAAAGCAGATCTTCACTTTCAGTAGCTCTCATTTTGAGTTATTTTGAGCTCCCAGTTGGGAGGGCTGCGGTGAGATCCAGGTAAACCACTGCTCAAGCTCCAACTGATTGAAAGGTTTCTTGGAAAAATGTTTCCACTGTTTGTGTTGCATCAGGCTGAGATGTTTTGCTGTGATAGATTGGTTTTGGCAGGGATTGACTGGGAAGGCCAGAGCATGGTGAAAAGTGAAGGCATGGCCTTGATGCTTGTGGTACTGGTTGGTACTTGATCCATCACAGGGAACGTAGAATATGGGTAACTATCATAATTCAGCTGTATAGTAGCTGTCCTGTTCAGGCTGATTTACCAGCTATGTTATAGGTAGGCACCTTCTGGAAATGTACAGTATGGATGTACAGTAGTGTGTGGTATATATCTCTCTTATGGTAAAAAAAAAAAAAAAATCATGCTTTGTCTCAGGCATAACAAGTGACTTGACCTTGAGTTTGTCACATCATGGGCCTGTACAGCATCTGAACACCAATACAAAAGCAAAAGCTGTTCTCTGCAAGAAGTTAAATGCTTAAAGACATCCCCTGGTCAGTAATCATCCTAAATCAATATTGGACGAGAGAAGTAATTCATGGAAAACATCATTCATTAATTACAGTGTGGCTTGGACCACAACATCCTAGTCTCTGAACAGACTGATTTATTTATATGTGGTTACTTAAGGATATGGGAAATGGCTAGTGACAATTGTCAAGGATAGTTCATAAGGAAGGCTGCTTGCTGGTGTAAAAGCATTAATTATTGAGATAAATCTAGCTGGCTGGAACTCTGCACAAATTAGCAAATGGGCTGCAACTTTTATGGAATTAATCCCATTTGCATTTGCAGATTTCAGCTCTCTGAACACTAGCTCTCTAGAGCTAGCATGAAGGCCCTAAGACCTGACTGCTTTCAGGTTCCTGCTTAGCCAGGCAACAGCCAGAGAATTAATTTCTCCTGCAAAAGTAAAGTTCAGTTGGGTGGCACTATTACAATTGCATTTCCCTTCTGTTACTCTTCTGTGAAGATGTGTTGGATACACTCATGGAATCAGAACAGGCAAGTTTGCGCTGACCCAGGCTGCATGACCAGCTTCCCAAGAACTTGAAATCATCGTGTGATGTCTAATAGAAAGAAGTCAGGCATCTTTTTTACAACCACAAAGTGGCTACAGCTCCCCCAGTCTCTCACCTTTCACCTTTGTCAAGGTGAAAAGGTCACCTTTGACCTTTGTCAAAGTAGAGCACACCATTTTGGGAAGTTTTCTGACTCTTTTGTGAAGTTTTCCAGCTTTGTGGTGTTGGAGATGAAGTCTAGCATGATTCTGTTATGTAAAACTGCGCATTGCACGTGGTGATGTCCCTCCTTGTAAAACAGTGACCAGGAAGTGGAAGGAAAAGGAGGGTTAGCATATGCTCGGACTCTGAACTGGAACAGACAGCCAAACTGCTGATGTTAAAGCCCCATCTTTTTGGATTGCTGCAAAGATGACATTGGATGACATTTGTGGTAATGCTATAGTTGCACTTACGCTCATAGAGATGTAGGGGATTAGACATCCCGCTAACTTCCTCTCAGAATTACTTCCAGAAATAGCAGTCCTGGAAAGGGACCTTTTGGATACTGCTTGGGAATGTGACCTCTGTCTTGGACTTCTCAGTGTGATGCTAAGGATGCCCCAATATTCACCTAGCACAGAAATTGAGCACAGGGATTAACTCCACCGTTACTGATTGCCAGCCTATTTAAGGTTTCCTTTTCTACCCCAAACCTTTAACTAATGTGGCTTCAGCTGATTAAGACAGAAACATGGATATTTAGGCTCAGTTCAGCAAAGTACTGTAGTGTTCATCTAGCAGCAAGCATACAGGAATGTTTAATTTCAAGACTAACGTCTAAATATGCTGCTGAAGAGGAGATGGATAGCTCTGTATTGGTCTAAACATATCTTTTCTTCATAAATAGTTTTTAAATCAAACTCTTTCTAAGTCACTTAGTGAGAATTTCTGAGATATGAGCTAAAGAGATACCTGCGTAACCCACTGGGAAATATGCCCAGCTGGCAGAGGACATTCAAAAGGCTGTTTCGGGGTATAGGAGTTCTTTAGTAGAAAAAGGCAGCTAATGCTTTGGCTCAGAATATTGCCAATAAAATCAAAATTGCTTGGGGGGGCAGGGGAGTCTGCCAATGGGAGTCCTTAGGTGTGATCTGCAGGAATGGTGTAGGTTGAGCTGATTGTGTCTCAGGGCAGGATGATGGACCAGATGACTGTCAGAGGTCCCTTCCAAGGGATTTCACTCTCTCAGAAGAGCTATTATCACATGAATGAAAGGTCAAATGGTTTACACCTCAGTGTATGTGCCCTGTAACAAAAGAGTAAAAGGCTATGGTTAAATCATTTTTATTGATAAATCACCAACTATCACTTAATATTTTAATCTGTAGGTATGGATTTCACAACAAGGTGTAAAGCACAGCAAAAAAATCACTTTTTCATACATGGTCAATTTTCTTTCTTATTTGCTTCTGACCTGAAGAATTTGGTATTTAGGGTCAGATTATAAGAAGCAGCTTCTTATAATCATTGATTTTTTTGATACCCACAGATCTGACAGAGGAGCTTTTATTTCTTTGTTGGATTGACAGTGTACTCCCTCACACTGACTGCTATTTTCAGATTGATTGCTAGAAGCAGGTTATTCATTAAGGGGAGGAAAAAAAAAGAGAAAAGAGTCTGGGGAGACTGATACCACATATCACATCACTGATACCCAAGGTTGCATTGCGAGGATAGACTGACCCACCAACTCAATAATTTATTTTTCTTTTTCTTTTTTTTTTTTCAGAATGAAAAGCACTAAAGTAGATGTTTTTGACAAATAGCAGTGATACAACTTGAAAAGTACCACTTTCCTTCTTTCTGAAAAAAATTGTGAATGACAGGCATGTGATGCATGCTGACCAAATGTAGTCATGCTTCTTATGGACAGGCAAATGAGTGAGAAAACCCTTCCTCCTACATAATCATTACTCAGCCTGCATTTACATGGGAAATAGGTCTGAGAATAATGACTACTGCTTTGCTGCATGGAGGGAATTTGAATGTCAGCTGCCAGTTGCAAAAGAAGCAAAACTCCCTGAAATGTTCCTCACTTTGTCTTTTGAAGTCATTGCAAAATTGGAGTGAAATTTGTCTCTATGAAAAGCAATGACTTACTCCTAACCTGGGGGAGAGGCAGTGTAGACACAAAAGGTGGCTTATCATCTCCCATCATCCTTGGTGAGTACCTGTCCTCGGGTAGTCTGGAGTCAGAAGACATCCTGGATATGAGTCTGCACATGGGTCTGGGCCAATGTTCACCAAGCATCCAAGTTGAACTGTCGCTCAGGTGAGAGCTGCAGGTAGGCTCTGGAGCACAGCTGGAGATAAACTTGGAGTTTGTTTTGTCTGTTAGAGTGCGGCAGGGAAACACGGGCTGGAGATGATCCCAGGCTGCCACAGGCCTTGCCACTATGTCTAGGGGCCATTCTCTTTCTGGAGAAGAGAAGGCTGAGAGGGGACCTGAGCAGTGTCTGTAAGTACCTCAAGGGAGGGAGTGAGGAGGATGATGCTGGCCTCTTTTCAGTGGTGGCCACCGACAGAACTAGAGGAAACGGCCACAAACTGAAGCACCAAAAGTTCCACAGAAACTTAAGGAAAAAAAATTTTAACAGTGAGGCTGACAGAGCACTGGAACAGGCTGCCCAGAGAGGTTGTGGAGTCTCCTTACCTGGAGATCTTCAAAACCTGCTTGGACGCAGTCCTGTGCCACGTGCTCTAGGTGACCCTGCGTGTGCAGGAGGTTGGGCTAGATGACCTCTAGAGGCCCCTTCCAACCTTAAGCATTCTATGATTCTATGATTCTAAATAGCTTCTGGAGAAAGCTCGTGGCTTGCCAGCAAAGAGCACAACTCCTGAGGAAAGGAAAGCGAGGTCTTTAGATGAGTCAGGAATGGTCTGGATTGAAAGGATCCAGTGCCTGAGCACAGAACATCGCTGCTATAACTGATGAGCTTCCTTTTCTTATTTTTTTTTCTTGGAATACCATTTGAGAGCTGAATAAAGTGCTTTCCACCTACTCTCAATTCTGGTGGGCTGACCTCAGAAGGCAGTGATAGAGAAACCAGCTGGGAGTAACTAGTTATTTAAAATGGACTAAAATCATAACTGGGAAACTTCCTGAAAGGGTTGCTGGGAAGGGGCTGGGAAACACCCAGAACATTGAGAACCACCTAGCCAGAGAAGCTGGAAAAGAAACAGCAAAGCAAAGCATTCTCCACTCCACTAATCAAAAGAAATAAAGAACTGAAATACCCCCTGGAACTTATGGAAAATCAGGTCAGGAACAGAAATATTCATGCATTCACTCTACTGGAGGGTAAGGAATTTCCAGACCCAATTTCTTTTGTGGAAACCTGGCTCCCTGAGGCTCTGAACGAGATGCAGAGAATGTCCCACTGCATGTGGTGTGCTGGTTCAGGATCCCTGCCAGGGCAATCAGTCCCAATAACAAGCAAAGCAAAACTGAGCTGCCAAATTTCAGATGTTCCTGGGAAAGGGAGGCTCATGCCTGTAGAGAGAGCAATGAGGAAGTGTGGGTTCATTTACTTCCAGATCAGTGTGACTGTCCTCACTTGTTTTGCCTCAGATAACACGTGCTCAAGAGCAGTTTCTCATTGTTTTAAGAGCTATACTAACATGGAGCCCAAGCTCGTAATTTTGAGACACAAGAGAGCAGATACACACTGGCAGAGAAAACTAATGGAAACAGCAGATGGTAATGACCACCATGAGAGGCAATGCCTCAGTTCTTGTGTAATCTAGAAACAGATATGAGACCCTTCTATGGAGGACAGCCTTTGAGTCCTGTTTCTTTTCCTTGATCCTCGATGTTGTTTCTTTTCTATTCTTTACTTCTGAGAGCTTCCTCCTGCATATTTCTTCCCTTCTACAATTACGCTTTTTCCAAAATATTTTAATGGAACTCCATCTGTATTTTAATCCTCTTACTTAAAAAAAAGTTTTTTTTTTTTTTTAAGATAAGAGTATAGTTGGCCTGTTACCTGCCAGCTTTGTGCTAAAGAGGCTCTGCAACAGGGATGTCTGAGCTGCTAGGGTGACTGTAGTGGTATCTCTGTTTGACAGCATGGGCATACTCTGGTCAGATACAACCTGATTTAGAATTTGCTATATCAGCCAAACTTCTCTTGATTTTGTAGCATCAACAATTGTATTCTACTTCCTCCTTGAATATGAGACTCTTTTTATCTTAATCTCTTCCTTCTGCTGTGAGGAATCACTCTGTGAAATTGCCAACCTCTCTCCAGTGAATACGGGGATGTTTAGGCCGTCTTGGAGGTTGTGAAATGGGAGGGGAGAATTTATGAGCCATGCACTGAAATTGGTAATGACCCAGGAAAGCAGCAAGCACTGAGCAGCACCGCCGTCACCGGTGCCTGGTAGAGGCCACGGGGGGACAGAGCTCTTGTTTACGGTGCAGAAGCTCATGTACTGCACGCTCCATGGAGGCAGGTTGTGGCAGGAGCAGGGAGAGGCCTCAGCAGCTCCACCGTGCCCAGGACAGACCATGACTCAGAGAGCAAACAGATCTGAACGCTGAAGCCAAGACTGGCCTTGCTGCAGTAACCCTGAAACTTCTGTTTGCATCCCAAGGGGATTTAGCAGGAAGGGAATAACCAAAGGCAGGAGAAGAGGACATAATGTTTATCTCATTTTGATATAAATATGCTTCCAGAATAGTATCCTTCAGTGCTAGTGTTCCCAGATGAGAGAAAAAGCAAACAAACCAAACTATCACAGGCTGGCCAGAAAATGGTGATAGTAGTAGTAATTCTTTTAACTAATCTTTTATTGTATTTTGTAAAAGGGACTGCTTTGGGCTGACAGAAGCATGCAGTAGGGATGATACTGTGCTACCTAAGGAAACAGCAGCTCTTGCAGTTCTCTGATTCTCCTTTCTCTCTGGTGTCCCATTAGCATTTTGTGAGGCCACTGCAGGTCACACAAGAGGGAGGCTGTGCAGGAATCCTATATTGATCTCTTGGCCCAACTAATTATTTTGTAAGTGAATCCAGCCCCTGGGAATTGAGGGTGCTTTCTGTGAAACACAGTTTCTTCCTACTTTGTTGTAAAGGACATGTTTTACAAACTTAGCTTGATCCTCTGGTAGAAACTGTGTTAAAGATGTGTATCAGTGGGTGAAGACACACAGAATATACACCATGGTCTAACTTATGGACTCATGATTGAGTATTCTTGGTATTCTCATACAGCAAAAAACAAACAAACAAACAAACAAAAAAACCCAATTCCTTCCCTACAAAATCTACTGCTTAAAAAATACAGTTCTTCAGGATGACATTATATTACCTAAGTTCCGATTACTGTCCTTGGTGCAATAATTGCTACGCAATGTGAAAAGAAAAAAATACATCCTTAATCTCTCACCATTTCTTATGTTAGACATTTAGCATATTTTCTTATTACTTTGTGCAAAAATTCTGCATAAAATTGTCTAGCCTCCAGACACTGTACTTTACAGATGTTGTAAATGTTAGAGGATCCACCTGAGAGCTCTGAATGTTTTTACAGGGATAAATATAGGGGGAAGAATTGTTTGTAATGAATATCATTCAACATACCACATCTTCCATTTGTGAATTGTCCATGAAGAAGAGATTGTAATTTTCTTGAGCTGTTTGCTGAATCACTTCTGGAAATTATTCTTCATTGGCAGCATCTTGGAGAGCAATTTCCTGGGAGCATTTCATATTCAAAGTTTGCAACTTGAGCTATTTTTATTAGGTGTATGAGTTCCCTGGTAGAATTTGTTCCCTGGTAAGATGAGTGTAACTTCTGAAGTTGGGGTTTCTATTCTGAGTAGTCCCAGTTATGAGTCTTATGAATCTGAGTTATGAATTTCGATACTTGGAAAAAATGTCCAAAAATATTTCTTTAAAATCTGCTTGAAAAAGATTTGCTATTTTGGCAGATGTTGGCCAAAACATGAAAAAGAACAACAATCTTGAGGCAAAATCATTAAAACTTTCAAAAAAATATCATGGCTGCCCTAAGTTCCTGTAATCAGCCCCAGTGCTTTCGCTATAACAGCTGACTTGTGATCTCTGACTTGTCATCTTGGGTCTAATGGTTTTTGGAAAACAGAATTATTGAAAAGCCAGGGATAAAATTAAACCTATCAGAGGTCAGGCATAAGCAGATGATTCTATCTCTGGTGGTGATCTGGTGCTTCATATGACTTATGCAGAATTACTTAGTGCTTGACCCTGATCTTGCTCTAACGCAGCCATTCCGCAGATTTGGACAGAGCCTTTCCAGGGGTCTTTTATCTCTGCTAGCAGCAAATTCATTTCTAAACTTACCTCAGCTGAAACAGTTGGCCAGATAGAGATTAGCCTGAAATAAGGTTACCTGGGAAGAATGGCCTAAATCCTCCAGGAGACATGGTTCAAATCTGAAGACCCAATGAAGGGTCTAGTAGTGGACAAAAACAGAGGAGAAAGATTTATGTCTCTATTGGCAGTGTTTTCTAAAATTGTTCCAAAATGGTTTATGTTGCCAAGGATTATTTTTGTTCAGCCTGGGCTTGGCTTTTCCTCTTCATGTCCTCACGATGACGGCTCGTGATGAAGGTGAGGGAGGGTGGAGTGTGTGAGAATCAGCTGGAGGATTGTTTTCCCCTTGCAGCTACTTGGAGCTGCTCCAAGTTGTGCTGTGCTTTGGAGGAGAGGTGTCCCTGAAGACTTGGGAAGTGAAGCTAAGGGTCAGGAATCGTATTTGTGCAGAAGAAGGGGTTCACTCCTGCCTCTCAACTCTAGATGCAAGTTGTTGGTGAGGATCTGGATTCACCTCAGAGCTCCTACTAGTGGATGCACTATTGGTCTTCCTCAAACTAAAGATGGGTAGTTAAAAAGGCAGACAAATGAACTACTTCAGCACAGTAATGATTTCATAAATGCACAGGTCTGAGTAATGATTCCTTGTATTATGCCTTCCTCCCACTTAATACAAGCCATCACGCCTGGGTAATCTAACACTTTGCATTAAGCCCTCCTAGTTTACCCGTTCTGCGCTGAGAAATTCTGCTAGGATTCAGCAAATTGCTGACCCTTATCAAGTCCTTACAAGAACAAAATCATTAACTTTATTTATATGAGTCATCCTACAGGCTGGATTTTTGCAGGAGACAAAGAGTATGCACCTGTTTTTATGTGGTGGTAATTTTGTTGTGTTATGTCAGGGGGAGTCTGCTTAAATACAGTGACTTTCATGGTCAATTTGACTGGGGTTTGGCCATAGAACAGCACAGTTGGCCAGCAAGCAGGGGAGAAAAGGAAAAAGAGTGGGTCTGAAGGTACCCTTGGTGATTCTTTTGTTCCTAATACCTGATATTAAAAATAATAATAATAATTTTGAATAGGAGGGGAAAAAACAGTCATTGGTTGCATTAGGAATAACAAGGTAGTTTGCCTTAATATTTAGAAGGGAGGAAGTATTTTTATGGGAATTATCCTGGGGAAGGTGATTGTTTTTGCTTTCAGTTGTTTTTCTGCCTTCCTGTTGATCCTTTTTTTTTCTTTTTTCAGTTCTGCTGAACAGAACCAGAGAGCAGTACAAATCATATTATTTGTTAATGTGCCAGAGTGGCAAGCATAGAATTTTTGGTCTGCAAAGAGTGCAAGCACAGAGACTGTTATTTGCTAATCAGTTCTGTGTATGTAACTTTCAAAGACTGTTTTAAATATTTATTCTTCTTTTTCTCAAGGAATTCCTGTTTGTCATGTTCACTTCCTTTCTGAACTCAAGCTGGGGGGTACATAGACGATAATTCTCACTTGGAATGATTCTGGGTGTTCAACTTGACATTGCACTGCGACTGCACTAGTGTTCCTGAAATCTGGAGGAAAAGAAATGAAATCAAGTTCACCAAAATGGTAAAGGGGAAAAAAAAAAATTTGTTTTCGTCAGTAGCTTCATAAAAATCACCCTTTAGTATTACTAAGGAAAAACAACTCTCCATGGCAAGTTACAACAGTGCTATCTGCAAGAGAACGGAATAGGCACAGAATATGCTCTGGCTTGTCGCAAACTTTTGGTGAACCAGTAAATGGCCGGTCTTAACTCATCGTATTACAGTTATTGTGCAAATATACCAATAAATAGACAGCCAGGCTTGCTTGTGTCTTAGTCACCTTGTGCATCTGCCCAGTAGATAGGAAACGGTTTAATGAAATTAACTGCAGACAGATTCTGGCTCCTTTATTTTTTCTGTTTAATATGAATGTGTGATACTGTCAAATTCCTTTTTTTATTTTATTTTTTATTTTTTTAAAGATGGTGTAACAGACCTTGAGGTAAATGATTCTAGAGATGAAGACACCTTGTGTCCTTGTATCTGGAGTCCTGATAAGATTTTTGGATCTGGCTGGACTCTTGTCAGAATTCCCTAGATGAAGTGTAATTGGTGAGGTTTCTGTATGGGGTGAATCATTAAAAAAAGAACACTGAAATGCTGCAATGATTTTTTTTTAATTGAAAACACTTTTTCAGTTTGGTAATGTTGGATATGTAAACTGGTTATTCTCTGTGCAGCCAACTTTGACTATATGTCATGATATTTGTGTGCCCTCAACGCCCCACAGGTTTTATCTGTATGGTGGAAGTTTTCATTTATCATTTGATAAGGCCTTTTTTTTAATATGTCTATCATCCAATCCCTGAAGATAAGCTTAGTGACTGAAGACACCAAGCACAAAGTTTGGCTACTGAATACCTATGGATGCAGCTTGCAACCAACAGCTTGCAGCTGATGAGAAAATACTGTGATACAAGTTACTGCTCATAGTCTGCTTTAAAGTGACATTTCCAGGAATCAGGAGCAATTTGTCAGTGACTCACTAGCCCTAGAAAGAGCTAAATTCATAGCATGCATTATTTGTAGTGAGCTCTTTGATGCATTCAATAAGTATAAAGAGCTGCTTCTTACTGGCTGCAAGGGAAGGAAGAAATCAGTGATGCAATTTTTCACATAACTCCCTTCTCAGTTACATAGTGACATCAAAATTTTGTCAGACTGAGATGGGGCCTTTCTCCCCCCAGGTTAAAGAGTTAAGTTTAGACCATTTCTAGACCTGTATTATGTGCAGGGAAATACTAGCCCCACTGAAATTGGTCACAAAATTTCTGTTCATTTAACCTCATGTCAAAGGATTGATTTTTATTGACACACTGGGGAGCAGTTAATTATTTACCCATCAGCCTGAGAGAGCGTTTTGAAAGGATTTATTTAAGGTGCTGTTCTTTAAGAATCAGTTATCCTGGGGCATGTGATACCTTATACAGTTCACTATGCTTAAATACCTTCTACTCAATTAGCTCATGTTTTTATTCAAGAGAAGAGATGGATGCTTTCAGACTGTGTCAAGCCAAAGGGAACCTAATTAGAGGGGAGAGAGAAAAATGTGGAAATTACTGTTTGCAGAGGGCACTGTGGAGAGGAAACTTTGTTGTGAGCGGTTCTCTCTCACATTAAGCATGCTGAGGCTGTACTCCCCTAACCATAAGATTAATGATGCCAAGCGAGACATTATACACATGTCTCAAGGGTCCAAGCAAACTTCTTCCTTTATCATCTGTTTCTCGTTTTACTGGCCACTAAGGTATTTACTTACGAATTAGTACATATCTAGGTTTAAGTAGATTAAACCAAAAACATGTCACTGTTTGCTGTATACATCTGCTCTCGTTAGTATTACTTGTTGCTGATGGCCTGGAGCAGCTTAATTAAAGTGATGGCTTAGTTCTTCTGTGGAATCAGTTCCTGGTCTCAGAGGGACTCCTCGGACATCTGTGCACAACTGGTCCTCATCCTGTTGTCTGCCAAAGAGCAGCCAGGACTCACTGGACTCTGTCCTTTTGCCAGGTGGTCTCTCCTGAAAGGTGAAGGAGAGAGCAATGCTTCCACTTATGTTACATCTATCTGGATTTTTTGTTGTTGCTGGTGTTTTCATTTTTTAAGTTCTCTTTTTGGACTAGCACCATTCATCACATTCACACATCACAAGAAGTAACACTGTGAATTTACTAGTGACTTAGGCATGGGGTACGTCGGTTGGTTGAATAAACACAAGCAGACGTAGGCCCTGGGGTTATGATACAGGCACGACTGAGTAAGCAGTGCAGTTGCATCTAGTAAATAGCGAAGGAAAGTCTGGAGGTATCATCTTTCCTGTTAGGTATGTGAGTATTACAGAAATGTTTCCCAGGACTGCCAGTGCTCCAAAGTTCTGAGATGAGTTTCCAGAAAACCTGTTAATGTCTTGGAAGTCATGAAGTTAATAGGGTCATTTGCCACTTCTGTTCCCTGAGTCTTGAGATGACACTTGGCACAGATTTTTATTCAGAGATTTTTTTTTTCCTGCAATCAAACAGGTTAAAAAGTTAATCTGGACCAGGAAATCACTTTGGCTTGTGAAAGACATTGACATTTTCAAAATATGTGATCAGTGCAAACCAGTACTCAAAATAAGTCAAAATTTGGTGGCCCAGACACTATGGGATTTTGAACAGAGAACAGAATTCAAGACTTGCCCATCTTAAGTATCTTCTCTAGGCATTAGTCACGGAGTTAGTCTTTTCCAAGGGCAGTCCATCCCGGCAGCTAGAGGCATCTACAGATGTAGCTGCCCAGACCTCCTTGGGATCATCAATAAAGGGAAAAAAGACTTTTTCAAGGACTGACAGGAAGAGAACAACTTGGGAATCACCCAAACATCTCAGTTTCTTCAGTTTTACTAAATAATGTAAGTATTCTATCCTAGACAGAGGGTGACTCACTATTTAATGGCTTGGGAGCTGGTGGGCGATCTGAGTCTGACTGACATGACAAATTTTGAAGCTTTCTATCTCAACTCCAACTTGGGCCAGTCACTGGATGAAATGACACTGTTTCAGGGCAAAAGCAAAGCAGCTGTCATTTTTAAGCACTTTTAGTCTCTTTTCCCTAGAAAGAAAAGCAAATCAACCACAAAGAAACTGGAGTAGTGTGGTTAAAGCATTTAATTACCTGAGGCTTGTGGTGAAATGTGAGACCTTGGCTTTGCTTTCTTTCTGAGGCAGAAAGCACAACTTAGTGGCTGTTTTCTGAGGCCCTCACAGCAAAGTGCCTTTCTGCAGGGCAGCCTCTGGGCTGGGCTGCGTGGACGCCCAGCATGGGCCATGCCCCAGGTGCACAGAGCCTCAGTGGTGTCTCTTTTCTATCCCAAAGTATTTATGGTGCACATAGAATCATAGAACCATTATGGTTGGAAAATAATTTCAAGGTCATTGAGTCCAACACTGAATATAGGGGAACTCTCCTTTTTGTGGTAGTCAAACAGGCTTTGGCTAGTCATCATCAAAGCACACTATGGGTTGGCCCAGAAAGAGTGGGAAGAGGCACCGGTGACTGGAGGCTACAGGAAACAAGTGCAGGCTCTAAGTGCCTCTAAATGGGCAAGAAAGGGAAAAACAGGAGTGGGACAGACTTAAAGGACCCCTGCTAGGCTAAGCTGCCTCCCACTAGCTTGTTTGATTGAACCATGTATTCTACTCATTTTCTGTTTCTAAGAAGCTTCCCCACTATTGCTGTTTTGGCCAGCAATATAGATAACCTGTGAAGCAGAGCTGGAGTGCAGAGTCCACAAGGGGGATATGTTTGCTTGGATGAATACACCTTCCACGTACAAATGCAATAAAGGATAAAACACTATGTAAATTCACTTGCTGACTGCTTTGCTCTGGTGTCACGGCCCAAGAACAATCACCCAAACTCATCCGTGTGTGAAAATTATTAGACTGGAAAGGGCTCCTGTGTTTACTATGCACAATACATCTTTAAAATGACTTTTCTCTGTAAGTGGATACAGAAATAACTCTTTAGATTATGGATTGGAGCAAGGAGTTGTATTTGTTTAGTAGTATATACCTTCATTGATTGGCATCCCCCAGCTCAGGAGAAATGTTTTTAACCAGCTGGAACAATGCAAACCATTGCAAAACCTACACAGGCTACACTCGGAGCACTCAAATGTAAAAACTAGGTATTTTGGGAGCCAAAACATGATTATTATTAAACACCTGTGGTTATGAATGGTTATTATTTATTGTTTGAACATAGCAGCACCTACTGGCTCCTGCCAGAAATAAGGACTTCACAGTAGGTGTGAAAGAGAGTAAAAAGGTTTCTTCTTCCTGAGGCCTGGGTCTGGATGGGAGGCAATGGGAGAGGAGGGCAAGCACGATGCTGTGGGATCAAGGGGCTGTCGGTGCAGAGCACAGTAATGGTTGGGCAGAGCTGGCTGAAGAGCAGCCATTACACTTACTCTTGAAAACGAACTGAATTAGAGATTACAAAAAAAGAAAACTTTTTTTTTTCTTTTAATGAGAAGTGCTTTCCAAAAAGTTCATCTTGGGAAAAGCAGAAGCTACACTGTTTAGCTTGGCAGTTACCTGGCTGGGAAGGTTGTGCCAGTTTTGCTTCCTGCCTGCAGGATGCAGACACCCTGGCCACGTCCCCTCCCACCTGGCCCCTCAGGCAAAGAGCCAGGAGCAGAAGCAGGTCCTGGTTCTCCCCTTCCCTTCCATTTGCCCAGCCATGCTTCCCAAGAGCCAGAGCTCTACCTTGCTTTCCTGAAAACCAGGATTTGCAGAGAAATTTGGGCATTGCAGAGGTGAGGAGCACAACCACCCCACTTTCTTCTGAACCTGGCTCAAAATATGTTCGTTTTCTGGAAGGCTTTTAGCCATTCATCTTCTGCCCCTTAGAGAATAACACTGAACCTTCCACAAGAGTTTGATTCTTTTTATCTTCTTTTTATTTTTTTTCTACAACAGAATGGAAATTCTCTGCAACACTGACTCTTTTCCCCAAGTAGTTTGTCTGTTTATTGCCAAAAGAACATTTTTTGATTGGACAATCATTCTGCTGGAAACCTTTGTGGCCAGAGTGGCAAAAGAGCAAAGTCAAGAAAATGATTTTTGCGGCAATGCCTTAGATAGATAAGAGAAAGTCAAGAAGAGCTCTGTGTATGCCAAGAATCAGAGAAAACCAGAAATAGTTAAAATCTCTATTCAGTTCCATTTTAAGAGCTGTCTCTATATAATGGCTCAGAAATGTCCAGGGAAGTTCTGTCATTTCTGGTTTCCATCTCAGACCAAAACTGAAACAAGCAAACAGTCTTACAAGGAACCTTGTTCTTATGGAGAGATTTCCAATTTCCTATGTTTTCATCCTCACGAGGTTTAGATAAAACAGCCAGATTTTTCCTTTTTTAAAAACTGAAGCCAGACTCAAAACCTGCTGAGGTTTTCCCATCACTAATTAGAGCATGTATTGAAATTATTTGCTGTGAAGGTGAACTGTAGTGTTAAATTAAAATCAGATGCACCATGAACAACTCTCCTCTAGCCTGGCAAATGTCTGGAGTTGTTGCTCTGAAGAATAGTTTTCATTTTGTCACACTACATTTTTTAATGATCCAGATGGGTGCAAAAGAAGAAATTTTTGTATGTGGATATGAGTTATAACTTGGAAGAAAAAAAAAAAAAGTCAGTATTCTTCCTGTGCACACAGGGAAGGATATTTTATGGTTCCTATCTCCTGCAAGGGAAGTTGCCAGCTGAGGGCAGCTTTTATTTTTAGCCCATTGCTGGCAGGGTATGAGTGGTGTGGGGCTTGACGGCCATCCAGGGATGAGGGCTGTGTGCGCCGGGCTCCTTCCCTCCTGCCCTGGCCCTTCTCCGGCAGCAGTCGAGGTTTCTTGGCTACAGCTGGAGCCGCAACACGTTGCCTAATTGGACTTCCGCTTCTCCCATTAACCAAATGTATTTTCCTCGTAGGAGCTGCCAGCCAAGTCCAGTGTCAGAGAGAGCTGGTACAGATGCTCCAGAGATGAAATACCAGGGTCCGCGCTTGGCAGCCAGCCCAGTTTTATTAAGAAACACATTACGACATTCATTGACTGCACGTATGGTTCACTTGAGGGAAAGCCAAGCACTAGCCTTGTATCTCCACCCTGAAGCCAACTGCTTGCGTACACTTCAAAGTGGGTACCTTGCTCTCTATGACTTGCCTGCGAACCGTACGGAGAAGGACTAGGAGCAC
>NW_010578184.1:627079-644307 GCF_000705375.1 Tinamus guttatus | reverse complement strand
TGAAGAGCAGGTTCCCATGCCAAGAGCTGGTCTGGCTGGTGCCCGGGTGGTGACAACTATGAGAGAGTGGGTGCCCCCTACATCAGGTAGGTCTGATGTAAAGCTCGTGGATTCAGGAGGATGCATGGGGGGAGATTTATCTCTGGAGCTTCCCACTACAGTTATTCTCACTATGAAACATCACATGTTGTACATGCTGTCTCACTATGAAACATCACATGTTGTACAAAGCCATGTGTTTGGCTTTGGCATCTGTGCTCTATTCAGACAGCCAATGCTTTGGGAGCAGAAAAAGGTAGCAGTCCAGTCTACTGTTTTCATCTCAGCAATATTACATAGCTCTTCTGCTTTAATAAGACAAACTGGGTGTGCTGGTTCCCCCTAGTTGAGAGTTACCCTCATTCTGACAACATGATAGTCTGGCATTAATCTAGTTTCTTTACCACTAAACTTAATTTGCACCATATAAAGTTAATTAATGTACAACAGCACATCTCCTTCAAAGTTATGGGTGATGAATGGCTCTGTTGGTGATTTTTAAAGCAAAATTTTGCAAAAAGTTGTAATTTTTGATTACTTTTATATGGCAAAAAAACTTATTCAGTAACAAAGTCTGGTGGCTTAGAGTTGATGTTAAGCTCCTTCAAATTAAAGAGGTAAGAGTACCTAAGCACAGGAATAATGTATTAATTACAGAGAACTTTCCATTCCTCACCATTTGAAAATTGTTATCTGAAGGCCTTAGTCTGGCATGAATAAAAATAAAATCTTGACTTAGAGCTTTGCTTTTAAAAACTGTGAATGGTACACGGGAAAGCTGTCTTGCTTTTCTTTGTATTGCCAACATCACTAGCCTCTGAAAATGGCAAAAGAAATCTGGCACCCTTTGCTCAGTCTGAAAATGTCATAAGAGAAGTAGATCCGAGTCACTCTGTGATCATTATTTTTAGGGTGGAAATTTTAAAAAGAAAACCATCTGTGAGCTAAATTTCCCTGATATTGGCAAATGTTTTGATCTCAGTGACACAAATTATTATGAGCTTGGAATTACCTCAATTATTCTCCGCTACTACCTGAGGGCTTGCTGCTCTAGTGGTTAATAAGCCAAATCCTAAAGTGTCCTCCTCATTTGTGGGAAAGGTCAAGTGCAGTTAGGAAGTGGTGAATGTGCCCAAGTGCAGTAGCCGGATTATTTGTGAATCAGGGTCACGTCATTCAAGCACAGTTGGGTTTGAGCAGAAGACGGGCACTGCCTGATGTGATCCAGGCTCAGAGACCTCTGGAAAACAAGCGCTCCCTTGATGCTACCTGCATTGCAGAGGAGCACCTGGTTGTTGCAGCTGGAATACCGGGTGATAACTGGGTTTGGGTTTAGCTAACGTGAGCAGACACAAAGTGAAGCCACATGACTGCATGGAGTTTGAAATTTTTGTGGCACTTTTCTGTGGGATGGAGAAATTATCACATATGTGGACAAGCTGTTCTGATGCATAATTACCCTCCATGTTACAAACATGTCCCATATCTACAACCCTATCTTTAGTTTCAATTTATATCAGTTATGGGATTGGGGTACACTGTGTGCATCTGATTATAGAAATTTTCTCAGTAGGAGGAGATCAAGCCATCTCTTAATGTGATGAAGTTATTGTGAGCTTCTTCTTGCCAGCCTTCCAGTTTTTACCAAATTCCTCTTTAATTTTTCAAAATCCTTTTTGCATTGTGGATGCAGAACTGCACACAGGAAACTGGACTATCTGTTGGTGGTAGCTGATGTCAACAGAGTTAACTTTCTCAAACTTGTTCATCTCTTTAAAAAGACAGCATCAAGTTTCTTTCTGACCAGGCTTATTTTCCATAAAATCATCTTGATTGCATTAATTATGCTACTATCTGTTAATTATTTCCTGATTTTATGCCATATCAGATTTTGCGTGCAGTCAATTTCCGATGAACCAACTGAGAGTTATGCAAGTGGTATCAGTGGCTTCTTTTTGTACTGGCACAATGTCACCTCCCAGGCTTCTGGGACTCCCCTAATCTTCCTGGAGCAGTTAAGAATCGAGATCAGTGGCTCAAACTTCTCCACAAACTCTCATAAAAAAAAAGAGTTGTGATCTGCACTATCTCAGCCTGCAGACAAGCTTGGGAGAATTACCTCTTTGCATGCAAACCCCTTGGCAGGGGACTTTCTGCACTTAGCTTTGGTTATCTAAAAGCCAACATCTAGCCTAAGCTTGTCAGACTGGCTCTCTCCAATGTCCGTGGAGCGCAGGAAACACTGCCAGAGGGTGATTCCTTCTATCCAAGGAAGCCCAGACCTCTGCAGATGCCTATCTGTCTCTGCTGATGAAAGAGAGCAAGTCCAGTTGGCTCAGAGTACGTGGCTGCTGGTTCGTTTGTGCTGGAGGTAGGATGTGTAACATGCGCCTCAAATCCCATGAACAGCACCCTGAGGAATTCCCTGGATTTCTGCTCCACACTCTGTGACTAAGAGCCACCAGATCATGACTCTTGGAGATTTCTTTCTCAGATAGGTTCTCATCTAAGTCACTGTGTCCTGTTGGTGATCTTTAGCAGTGGTCACTGATAATAAAATGTTTCAGGGCTGCTTTCAGTTCTCCTAAAGCCTGGTTTTGCTTTTTTTTTCTTTTTTACTATTTTTTCTTTATTTCTTTTATAATCTCCCTTTGCTTAAAATGAGGTGCTTTCAGCCTGTAGAGGCTTTTGTATACTTTTCTGCCTGGTAACAGGCACACAAACACACAAATAGCCATATATATGTCTGAGTTTGTTGGAGATGTTATTCTAAGAAATAATAGAAATCAGTGATTCCTGGCACATTTTCCACCAGCAGAGTATCATTCCCCTGTAAATAAATACATTAAGCAGGCGGCACTGTGGCTGTACGCAGTCTCCCTTGCACATCTCAGCCTGTCATTGCAAGTCCTGAGAGAAGTTCTCCAGAGAAAAAGGCCTTTTGTCTCCTCCTGGACTGCCTAGTTTGCATAATCTGGTTAAATAAAACTAATACACATGAGGACAAAGAATGGGAGGGGGGTGGGGAGGAATGGGAGTATAAGTAAGGCTGAGTGTTCTGCCTAATCTGACAACAATATAATATATCGTTTATTTGTGTACACTGGAGCAACTCCTTGGGACTGCGGCCTGGTCCTGTTTCCCAACAACACTGTCATTAAAACAATGGGCGCTGTAATTACTGTGATAAAAAGCCACTGTTGCTGCAGTTCTTCATCTGGCCCATGTGCAGAAGGAAGAGGTTTTCTTTCTAATCTCCCGGCGCAAGGAGCGCAGGGACCAGAAGGCTCCTTCTCCCACTGTCTCTGCATGTACAAAAGATTTCTCCACACCGGAGACGGCAGTGTGAGAGCTTTTGTCTTAAATGAAAGGGCATAATACAGGCCTTCTGCCAGCGCTGGCTCTGAATGAAAGCAGAGCCTTTATGTCCCAGCTAACTGTTGAACTGCAGACAATACTGTAAAATCTGCACTCTCCTATTACCTCAGCTGCCTTCGCATTGCCCGAGTGCCACTGAGTCCTAAAAAGCAGCCGGCTCCGCGCGCGAGGTTGTATCTCCGCCGCGATGCAGGGAAAATCTGCTGGCCCAGCACAACCACCCTGGTGAGAACGGGACGGGGAGATCGGGTGAGAGATATGATTAATACCTTGAATAGCCCAAGCTATTTCTGCAGCTGGGCCACTTGGTTCTAGCAAACTGCATTTTAGCTTCTTTTCAGCTCAGTTTTCATTTAAAACCCACTCGTTTTTTTGCAGATCACTTGTTTGCAGGGAACCTGCTGCCTGGTTCTTGTAGCATCACTGCAGGAGATAGCCCAGAGGCAGGCATTTTTGGCCCAGTCTTCTTGCCACTCTGAAGCATTTTAAATGAGCCCAATAGCTTGTAAAAAATCTGCAAACAGAGCCTTTGGAGCCAAAATGATGGCTGGTCTCAGGCAACAGCTCTCCACTGCCTTGAGCAGTGCTGCATCCATCTTTGCCCCTAAGAAGCTGGAGCTCCATCTTTTGCATGTTTCTAAGTGCTTAAGCAGTCCCTTAAATACTTCAGGGTGCTTAAATGGGGATAGAGTCAGATTGTTACGATTTTAGCTTCCACAAAGCATCTGCCTTTGGGCTCTTGCAGTGAGAAATAATGACTCTGTTAGCTATGGAGGAAACTGCTCTCCCTGGACGCGTTGGTCACTGAGAAGAGGACACACTGGCTGCAAAGCGTTGCCCAGCTCTATGAAGTGAGTGACTGCTGCCAGTGTAAGGACAGGCATGTCTTTATCCGATGAGAATTGCAAAATAATGCCCGTAACTCGCTGAGACGATCGCTGCTATTGCCAACACCCTCCTTTAGAAAACCCTTCAACCTGCTGCAAGTGTAACGGATGTAAATCGAGTGTGTCAGGCGGAGTAGAAACACCTACCCCCTCCCCCGGAGCTCCTCTCCCCTCATTTGACAAGGTACAAACAGTGAGCCCGCTCACATGTGAGCAGAGAACACCAAACATTGCATCAAAAAGCAGGAGCCGTCCTGTTCCAATCTGCTGCTTGTCAGGATTTGACAGCGTTGTGAAATATAAATGATCTCTGCGAAAGCGACGCCTGCCTCAGTCGCCGGTAAACAACTCCCCTCATTAAAGAGATGCTTTAGAAATGACAGCGCCAAATTATGCTAATATTTTTGTGAAGTGCTCTCCCACCAGAGCTACCAAAGCAAGCTTGCCATTCAGTTACCAAAAACATTTCTTTGCAAACATAGGCCCAAACATAGTCAAAAAACAGAAGCCATTTAGCAGTCTCCACCCGGGATAAAAGTGGACCTATTGGGACATAAGAGAAAGGACGGTTAGGAGTCAGACAGAATTTTTATCATGCTCCCTTTTCCTGCAGAGTATCGACTGTAACCTTTCTGACCCAGGGATTGTCTTTGGCTCTGAGTTTGTTCAATGCCTAATTCAATATCCTTAGCCATGACAGTAACTCATAGGCCCTGTCCTGCAGTGCAATCTTGCTAATGATTATAAATGTCTGGATACGAAACCTGAAACTGCCTTCTACTGTCCACTGCCCTCTACAAGCTTCTCTTTAAGGGAGAGGTTGAGAAACAACCCCAGGAAGGAGTCCTGAGTCATCCTGCCTCTCTCTTCAGCAGCTGGCTTGTCTTTGGAAACTTTACGGTTAGGTTTTTGCCTTGATTTCGTTTATCTTTGAGATCTGCTGAGATTAGAGTCCAAGGCGGAATGGCTGCAATGAAGTCATTAGAGATTCTGTCCACATCCTGCACTGAGTCACGGGGAAATTAATAGGATAATATAGGCTGTATGTACTTCTCAAGTGAGAGATTGCTGAGATCAGACTGTGTCAGAAACACCACTCTGAGACTAGGCTATAGGCAGTGACAGAAAGCATTTCATAAGACTTCCATACTTCTTTGGGCGGGATGAAAATATTTGATCCTCTTTTTGTCAGAGTGCTTGATCTGAGCTTCTTTCAGAGTCATATTCACTACTGAAGGTTCAGTCCCTAACAAGCTGCCGCTTCTTCCCTTCAGAGGCGATCAGGGCCTTTCTGGTGACGAGCGCTGACTGCGAGGGGAGCCAGAGCGGAAACTCTGCGGCGTTTTCAACGGGAAAGTGTGAGAGCTATTTCTGCTACTAAGAGTTTTCATTGGCCCTGGCTGTCATATTTTCATTTCACTCTCCACTTATTTGGGATAACTTTTTTTTTCTTTTTCCCGAAGATTTTTTAGCACATCCCTTCACCAGCTGGCTAAGTTCTTCCAGCAGGTAATAATTCCTCCCCTTCCTCTTCCTTTTCCCACTCAGAATCGCATATAGAAGAGAATTACATTGCTGTCTGCAGCCATCGCTATACAGTTAAAAAGTATGTTAATAAAATCTACCTCTGTATCTGATAACACACGCAGGCTAGGACACTCCTCTTTTTTTGACCCTTTCAAATTAAATATGTGAGTTCAAACAAGAACTTCAAATTAACTTTCTGTCATTCAAGCACAGAATCACATGGCTTTTCTTTTCTGTTTCATCTAATTTTTTACCTAGCAAAGAAAATACACTTTAGTTATTTTTACAATGCTGCCCCATATATCACTACTTCCATATTTACAAATGCAGTATGGATGCTAAGTCTAGGAGTCATCACAGTGTTTTGCAGAAAAACAGGCTGCTGTTTTGTTTTGGTGTCCATCTAATCCTGGCATATGATGCAATTACTCTTGTCGTACTTTTCTTTTGGAAACTTTTGGTTGCTATTGTGCACAGGATTTTTGATGAGCTATCAATAAATTGCCCTCATTGTTTGTATAAAGGGTAGCTGTCATTTGTCTTAGATTCAGTTTATAAAGAGTTTGGTCGCCACAAGCCTGCCAGAGAGATGGGAGCTTTTCCTTTGCAATGGTGTAGAGTTAAGCAAAACTCTCAGTCCCTGAGAGCGAGCTTCAATTTGCCCCATCTAACCATACCTCAGGCACATTAGTGTTTCTTCTATCCAAAGGAGACAACACACTGTCCTTGCTGATGGAGTCTTGCAACTAGTACCTTCAGTAAATCACTTGGTTTGCATTGGGGGAAGGTTTGAATATGGAGAAAACCTGTCTTTAAGGACATAATCACTCTCAGACTGCATCGGCAGTGTCACAGAGCACCCGAGAGGTGAACGGGTGCTCTGCAAAACAGCTACAAGCACCAGCTGCACTGCCACAAATGCAGCTTTGGGAGGATGTCATTGCCCAAACTACACCAGTTAGTGTAGGCTGGAGTGTGGGCTCCGCTGCAGGCTGGAGAAGAGGGTGCCAACATCTGCACATGTCCCATAAGCTCTTAGTGAATCCTCTTTGGGTTTGAATTTCTTGCAGAGCAAACCATCTCTGAGTGCCTGGAAAACACCGAGACTCTATTAGACACCATAAGTAACCAGTATTAGCTCCATAAGAGATGAATATTTCATTGTATTCCTTATGCACAGAATTACTTGCTTAGGTTTGTGTCCCAGAGCCCACCCTTCCCTTCAGTCTTAATGGGATGTAATTAGGAATGTACATTCTGTACAACTGTTCTCATCTTTTTGCAGCTGGCGTGGTTTTTTAGTGTGCTTTTTTTACTTACTCGGTTTGAAATCAGACACAAAGCCCTGATACATCTGATCTGACAAGGAAGCCACAGCTGTCAGGATCTGTACTAAGGTGTGAATGAAAAGCTTATGCTGACAAAGGAGGCCGGCCTCGCAGATCTGATCTCCCTGGGCAGGTTCAGCTGCAGCCTGCTGCCAGCAGCCACGCGTTACACAAGGGCACAGCTCCCTGCCACGGTCCCCGTCTGAGCGCTGCCTCCTTGTCCTTTTCTTCTATCTTTAAAATAGGGGAGCCATCCTTCAGAGGCCAGATGTGAGATAGTGACTTAGAAAATACAGCCTGCCTGAGCTGAGGAAGCTTTCTCCTTGGAAATGCAGGACCGGTAGGTCTTGGATAACATTAATTTAGTTTCCTGGGTAAGGAGCCTGACATTGTTCCCTGCGACACCCATTGAAAGTTTTACTAAACCAACGTAAAGGGTATAATTTATAATGTCTTTCCTGCAATAGCTTCATTAAATTACTTCATGTTGATCAGTTCATACTAGCAATTGGGATTTGACTCACTATGAAGGGGAAGGTAGTTTCGCTGTTTAGAAAAAGACTGCAGCAGAGCACCTGGCAGGCTGTGGATTTGAAAGTAATACAGCATAATAGTGATGCCTCTCCTGCTTGACTTTGGGGAGCAGATAGAGGATGAAGGTGCTCTAGGTCTGAACAAAACCTTAAAATCTAGGTTGACTCCTGGATTCTGCCTCACTGATCTTTCGATGGAGAAATGGAAAGAAGTCAGCCTCTGTCATCTTTCGATGGAGAAATGGAAAGAAGTCTGCTTCTGCTGCTTAGAAAGTCTTTATGCTTATTCTGTGGTTGTGGATAAAATCCATAGCTAGAGTCTCAATGTCAGTGGTTGTAAGGGAGATAGACTGAAATTCCATCTTGCAGCTCTCCAAAATAGCTCAGAGCCACCCATTTCAGACATCATGGCAGCACAATGTGATTTTTCTTCCCACTGTCCTACAAAGCACAGCTCTCACTTGCAGCACGTCGGGACACCAGTGCAGATCTGTGCGTGGCTCACACTGGCATGGGAATAGGAGGATCGCTCCCTAATGCCCCACGCTGCTTGCAGCCCATGTGGCTCCGGGAATATGGGAAAACTGTCCAAGCCCTTGGTTGCAGCCCTCCTTGCTGTTAGCTGGTTGAAAACCTCCCGGGCATTGCCCATACTGTAATTTCTAACAAACAGAACCCATGCTGGTGTTCTGGCTGGATTGTGCTACCTTTGTAACAATAATGCTTATGTGTATTTTTAAAATACCTAACTACTGTTTACACACATCACCGAAAATAATGATGTGCAAAGTTAACTCTGCAACAAACTTCCAGTACTCCGGCACTTCTGTGCATAAAAATACACCCACACTCTATAGTTGCTCCTTTAAAATAATTTTTTTTTCCTACAAAGCTCAATTAAACCAATAAGAATTCCACCAAGAATAGAAAGTGCTCTGTTCTCGGACAGCTAATATATCTTTCTTAGTCTTTGGAGAGCCCTAAAAGCAAAATTTAGTAGTTTGTTTTCAGCAACACTCTTTTACAAGAGAGAGAATGGAAATAATTTATTTTTGATTCATACCAAAAGTGGCTGAGCAGGGGATCACCAGCTGGTATTTTGATGACTATCTTTGTTAAAGATATTATGGACTTTAATTAAGTGAGCCCTCTCACATGTCTACAGAGTGTGTTGTTCAGCAGTGGAACTTCTTCCCTGTGAATGATGATGGATCAACCATGTGACAAACACAATTATGTGCATAATAAGTCTGTCCAGAGCTCTTATATGCCAGATAAGGTTTCAAAGCATATAGCATATTCAAAGGAAAACTTTAAGATGGCACCATCCTCAATGTGTCCAGTCTAAGAGCCCAGTTAGAACAGCATAGTGCAAATGAGGAGCAGCCATCCTCTCCTCTCCTCTCCTCTCCTCTCCTCTCCTCTCCTCTCCTCTCCCTTAGTATTTCTTACACAAGTAAATAGCATCATTCAACCACCTTGCGAGGACCTTGGCGTGGTGCAGCCAGTGAAACATCCCTTGGGAAGCCGTTCTTCGCGGTTGGCTCTGCGCAGTGCAGATGGTGCAGCAGCCAGCGGGGCCCTCAGCTCACACCAGGACTGTGGAGCAAGGGGAAGGTGTTTGCCTCGGGCTGGGAGATGGGAATTTGTGTGGGTGTGCAATGAGGGACAAGCAGCTTTAGACAGAAGAGAAATAATAACATCTCTGAAAGAAAGGAAATAGCAGAAAATCTTCCTTTTCTCCTCCCTCCCTACCTTCCTTCATTCCTTCCTTCCTTCCTTCCCTCCTTCCTTCCTTCCATCCCAAATGGGCCTCTTTGATATAAATACTCCCAAATAAAATCAATATCTGCGCCTCACAGACTGCTTGTCCAATGTCACTACTAGCTGAGATTTTGATTCATAGTGAAATGAAGATCCTATGATCTTGCTTTTGCTTTTCTTCAGTCTGGACAACCTTGAAATAGTGTTCAATTGCATTAAAACAGCACATTTGGGCTATCATCATAAATAAGATGTGCTGTACATGTCAAAACAAGTTCTTATGTAACAAAGATCTCTGCGGTTTCATTTACTAGTAACACCCTTTGTAAGTCATAACAAGGAATGAAGCAATCTCTGTGATATGGAAATTTCTTCTCAAGTGCATAAATTATATCTTAATGCTTCGATTGCTTGAAAAGTGGGACAATCCCACAGGTCACCATTTCCATTCTAGCGATAAGATTTGCAAATATTAACAAATATTTCTCTTTTATGGCAGGGATTAACTTTATAGACATGAGGGGTCCACTTCAGGTGAATGGTGGAGGAGAGGAAGGGAGAACATAAATGCAACAAATTAGCAAAAATCAAATAATGAAGGTTTGACTTGGTCATAGCAGTTTCATAAAGGTTCCAAATCCAAAAGGCTCAACCATGTTCCGCTCAGGCCACATGGGGAGGAGGTTCATGGACTTGCATGGGGAAGAAGTTTGCAGGATGCTGAACTGGGACCTACCTTCTCATCTGCTTGGGCCACTGCTTGCTCTGACCCAGCCTTGGGAGGTCCTCTCTTCTGACCTGCCTTGTGGGACCTTCCGTAGGCCTGGAACTGCCCTTGGAATTGGGCTGCTCAGCATCTCTCACTGCTGAGATGACGGCAGATCCATGGAAGATTTCTAAACCTCCAAAAATATGTGCGGATTTGCTTCGCTGTAGTTATTTCTCCTTGTTTGAGCACTAAAAATGCATTCAGGCAGCCTCTTAAAGTCATACAAATAGCAGTCATTGAAATGGAAAGCAGCAAAATGATGAATATTGTATAAGGCAATGTTAAATTACAAATAAATAAAACATCTGGGGACAGATGTTGCTTTTGGATTCCTGTGCAAAACTGCCATTCCTTTCAGCAGTTGTATGTGCGCTTCTGAGAGCAGAGTTTGGCCCTTGATATAGAAAAGCAGGGCTTTTCATTTAATATTAATGAATGATGATTTCTCCATTAAAAAATAAGGGAACTTGGTAGATCAGCAGATTAACATATTTTATAAAAACAGCTAAGGGTGTCTCAGCAACAGACTGCCATAGCGCTGCTATTTTAAAGGTTAAAAGGTTTGAAAGCAACAAAGTGAAAGGTACTGAAGAAAACTTTACAGAGCACCTTCGGTAAGGAAGGAGCAGACAGTCTAAGATACATACCTGAAGTCAGCTCGAGTGACTTGCCAACTACTGAAGTCCCATTTTTCCTTTCTGTCAGCCTGTTGATCCTTTTCACCAACACTAAATTTAGTAAGAGGCTGAAGATGGTTGCAGACCTCTGGCCTCATACTCAGGGGAAAGTTCCCCACCGCTTTTCAGTCGCAGAGGCACTTACTGCTCACGGAAAGGTTTGCAGGGTCTGACCTTCCACGGGCTCTGGAAGGCCCTTTTCCCCCAGGCTGATTTCTCAGCAGGTTCAGGCGCCGTCTGCTCCCGGGTCAGAGGCTGCAGGGGCTGCTTGGTGCCACGGGCTTCTCTTGAGCGGGCAGAGAGCCGTTGGGAGAGGTGGCTGTTTGCTTTGAAACGCCTGGGAAGGGGTTAACCTTTCAAGATGCACGTCTCATTTTGCAGAGGGCGCGGGGGAGCAGCGGCCCTGCGCTCTGGCTGCAGCGCACGGCGCTCGGCAGCATGCAGTGCATGAAGCGCGTGCAGAGCTTGCAGCACATGCAGAGCATGCAGCACATGCGGAGCATGCAGCACATGCAGCACATGCAGAGCTTGCAGCACATGCAGCACGTGCAGAGCTTGCAGCACATGCAGAGCATGCAGCGCTTGCAGTGCATGCAGAGCTTGCAGCGCAGGTAGAGAGTGCAGCGCGCTCAGTGCTGGGCCGGTGCCGCGGGGGACCTTTCCTGCAAAGCCTTTCAAGCACTGTGGGCACCTCCACAAAAGGAATTACAGTCAGGCAGCAATGTGCTGCTTTCCAACCATCCTTCTGAACTGTGTTCCCCTTAATCACTGCCTTAATTAATCTGCAGTGGATAGGGGTCTGGCCCCGAGCTGCAGGAGTCGTCAGTGAGCACAGTGATCTCCAGGGCTCTTAGTTTTGAGAGGGCAAATCTGCTGCAGGGGTGATTGCATGAGCTCTGTGTCTCCTTCCCTCCCAGCCGCACACCTCGTGATCCCTTTCCTCGCTCTTGTCCCAATCTAGGGCTACTGTGGATGGTGCTTGTCACTCAGAAAAAAAAAAAAAAAAAAAAAACACCCTCAAAACCATGCCAGCAACCTCGTTCCTGGGCTCACATCCAGCTGCGCGTCAGCAGCTCCGGGCAGCTTTTGAGCTCCCACTTCTGAAATGCAGGTTGAGGTGTGCATTATAAAAGCAGTAGTAGCTATCTTCCTCTGGACACATCTCAGCAGGCCATGCCATCCAAGAGGCTACCAAGAATTTCAGTTATTGGTGGCAGAGCGGAAAACTTGTTTTTTTGCAGTGTCCTTTAAGTTTTACAGTCCTGCCTTCCTACTCCTCATCAATCTTCACCTCTCTTCCTTGACTCCTACCAACCTTTGGAAATTCACTCTTCTGTCCAATGTCATCTAGCCACAAAATCTTCTAAAAAAGCCACATGTTGGCCCATGGGTCTTAACTCCACCATTGAACCTACCTATGTATGGCCATTTCACAGGGTCAGGGAAATAAGCTTTCTCTTCCAAACAGTGGCAGGGATAAATCTACAATCTGGAAACTCTCTTCTGCAGTGCACAGGGCTGGCATTTACCATTTGCTAGTTCACATTTCCTTGCAATGAAAGAAAAACTATGAGAAAAAGGCCATTGCACAGTGTTTTGGTCAATGTGGGGTGTGAAATGACATCAGCACTAACCTCACCAGATGGGGCTAAACACAGCGTCTGTGAAAACGTTTCTAGGAATAGAGAGCACCTTCAGACAGACGCTTTCCATTAGACTAAACACAGATATTCCTTTAAAAAGTGCACAAGGAAATAGAGCTACAGACTGAAGCCAACAGTTAAACACAGCTGTTCTTTTGCCTGGCTCTGGAAATTTCCCCTCTCCTCGCACCCCAGTTATTTTTCTTTTCAAGGTGAAGACTGAATCAGATGGAAGGAAAAATGGCTGGCAAATTCTATTTATGTCTTCTTTTGCACCTTCGATTTCATAGGCCAAGCTTTCCGTTTGCCTTCCAATTTTACTCATCCAAATTTTATATGCACAAAATCTGACTGTTAAAACCAAATAGAAAAAAATGGGCATGCCAGCCTTCAGGTATAAAAAATTGCGCCTGAGCTTTTACAGGTCCCTTTAAAATTGGTGTCTCCAAAGAACACCTGCATTATACATTTTATATGTCAGTGTTTCAAATTATGATGTTTCCTTTGGCAACTGCTGAATGATATCCTGTTTTTTCATGTCTGATCGGAGCCCCTCCACAGTGTTTCTGGCACTTTGGAGCTCAGGCTGTTATGGACTAGACCATCTTGTGCTCAGTACGGTCCCTGGGTCTGACAAGGACAACTCTGGACTTCAGAAATTATTTCTCTGAATTGAGTGGAAAATGATGTTCCCTCACCATGGGATTTTAGTGAGACTTCAGTATTTTCTCCTCTTAGATGGAAATAAAACAAGGGCTGGTTCTGTGATAGATTGGTTTTGTGATAGCACTGTGACCTAATTTTGGTCTTTATTCGTTGGCTTGGACTGTGCTGTCTTTACAGCTGTTGGTGACATCCCCTCCTTCGTACAGATTTAGCAATTTAAGTGCAAATTGAGAACAAATGGTGCCAGAATAGCACAAACTCTTTGGTGGACCCAGCACCTTCAAGGAGGAAGAGGTGGCAGTGGCAGGTGCCAGTCCCTGGGTCTGGTTGTCTTTTAGAGTCTCTGTGCAAGAGCAGTGTCTCTTTTGCAGCAGAGAGGCATTTTTGCCGACTGTATTCTCACAGACAATAATAACTGCCAAAAGGCTTTTTTCTTTTTTTGTCCCCTCAAATCAGCATTTTCTATCTGGAAATAAGAAATCCCAATCCTTTCTACTCAAAAAAAAAAAAAAAAAAAAAAAGAAATTGATTGGACAGACATCCCCTGGTATAGAGACTTTCACATTTGGTTCAGTTTGGGTCTAAGAAATATATGGTAACAGGTCGACCTAATGGAAGAAGAAACTCCTAATATTTCAGCATGGAAAAGAGGTAATTTTTTTAAAAACAATTGCATGTTTAAAAATGCAGGTTTCAGTCCTCTGCAGCAGTCTCATGCTAACAGCATAGAGTTTTTCCAGGGCCATAATTGTTTCTCATCAAAAAGAAAAGGTTGCACTGTCAGAGATTTCAGCTATTTCCTCTGGCTAATCTAGAAAGAGAATCCCAAACTCACTGAAGTGCCCTGGGCAGACATTTTATAGCAGTACTACAGCAGGACATTTTACTGCTAGAAGCAAGTCTGTAATAGCCTTTTAAGCATCATTCAGTCTGAATTATCTGTCTAAGACATGTATATAAATCATGTTATATTACACAATATTTTTTTGCCCCTTTTCTTGAATTTTACTCCTCCAGTGCAGGTTCTAGAAAAGAAGCAAATTATATTTCCTTCAGTTACTCATCACAGCTAGTGGGATGATTGAGCTGTGCTAGGAATTTTTAGCCCAGTTTGTCATATTCACAGGAGTGAAATTCTATCTATTGAAGTGGGAGAGGTGTTACAGATAGAGGAGGCAATAAGTTACTTCTTATTACTCATTTTTATTTTTTACCTTTCTGCTTTTTTGTTCCCCTTTCCCATTTAACCAGCCGTGCTGCAGCACCTGAGCATGGCCATCATTCAATTTATTGGTCTCGTCCTCAAAACTTCCCTCTGGAGGGTAAGATGAGACCATTAGCAAAAACACCATAATTCATTCGAGGCCCGATTTCCGCATATTTCATAGAGGTGCAGTCTTGTAAAGGTGGTTAAACCCCACTATGCATTCTGGAACACCTCCTGTGAGTGTGTAATCTTAGTGTTTCCATAGCAGACATGGCATAAAATATGGGAATATGGAAAATATGCATAGAGCAGGGAACAGAATTGAGATCCACCTGTCTGGCTGAATGCTGTAAATATGAGGCCACAGAAATGGTATTCTTCTTGCATGTTTGCCCCCTCCTTGTTTGGCAAAGTCTCTTGTTACCTTTTGCATGGGGCAGTGCTTCAAGAGCACTGAAGAGCACTCACCTGAGCCTCTGTGGTGTTTCGGGCACTTGAGAGAAGTGGTGGCCACCAGCAGTGGTGACTTCACTGGTGGCCACCGACAGAACTAGAGGAAATGGCCACAAACTGAAGCACCAAAAGTTCCACAGGAACTTAAGGAAAAAAATCTTAACAGTGAGGGTGACAGAGCACTGGAACAGGCTGCCCAGAGAGGTTGTGGAGTCTCCTTCTCTGGAGATCTTCAAAACCCGCTTGGACACAGTCCTGTGCCACGTGCTCTAGGTGACCCTGCGTGTGCAGGGGGGTTGGACTAGATGATCTCTCGAGGTCCCTTCCAACCTTAAGCTTTCTATGATTCTATGAGGGAAGAGAATTTGAGCCTCAGTAAGAGTCTACTGCTCTCTGAGCTGGTGCCCTCCCCATCATATCTTGGTTTTCCCAGTCGTACTGAGAAAGCAGCAACCGCAACTTCCTTTAATGAGTTCTTGGGTGTGCTCTGACAAAAGCTCTTTGGAGGAGCTGCTCAGGGGACTGGAGTGAGGAGCACTGAGACCAGGGTCTGCTACCGACAGTCCCAGACATGCTAGTGGCGTCCAGAGGGGTCTCGGCTTGAACATGGCTGTGCCCAGTGTGTCTGGGCAACTCTCAGATTAGGCAGGAATAAAATCCAACTCGGTCCTTAGCCGTGACTTACTCTTAGTCCCTCTTAGTGAGTGGAACGCACTCACTTTTTGTTTTCTCTGTGTGTATGACAGGTTTTTAGGATCTAGGATTAAAATGGTCACAATTGCTGGAGTTCCAAGTACTGCCTACATTGCACCTGAGAGTGATTTTCACTTTCTTGTTGTGTTCGTTGTGATTTTTCTTTTTCTTTTTTTTTTAATCCTCTTCTGAGTAGCTCTCCATTTATTTATGTGTACCTGTCCTCTTCATCCTTGCTGCAGGCCTCCCTGGGCTTTGGCTGTTGGAGCTTGGACTCCCAGTCCAGATTGTGAGCAGCAACCATGAAATCTCATGCTGAGGCTTGTATTTGCACAGCGAATTTTGAATCAGATCCTTTCAGATCACAATGTTGTTCTCCACCAGATAGGAAAAGGGGAGGTCTATTCAGGCTGCAGCTGCTTTTTGACAACCAAGGATACTCCTCTAAAAAATAAAATAAAATAAGGACCCTCGATGGCAAAGACAAATCCTACTTTTTCTCATTGTTTCACTGGCTCATCTGTAATGGAGGATGTCACAGAAGCTGTGCACGCAATGCTGTTAAAAACACAGGTCAGGAGTAACTGTTTCTGGTGTTTGTCTAGGGAAGATTTAGCAGAAGTCATGGGGAAATGACACATTCGGGTAGTACAGGTTGGGAAATGGAAATAACACAGGAATTGCAAATAAAAATTACTTTCCTGGTCGGTGAGGCAGCTGGGCCTAGCAGTCTGGCTCTGTCCTTTTTAAGGTCCTGTAGACGTCTCCAGCCTTGTCATCATATCCATACCATGACAGAAATGCCAGTTTAGGTGAGATACAGAATTTCTATCACCATATTGGCCACCTACCAACATTAAGTTGATTCTCAGATTTTAGATAATATGTGAAAGCTGGAAGCTAGTATGAGGGGAGATGGCTGAATCAGAACAGATTAGAGAGGGGGGCTCCCTTACGTGTGTGAGAGAAGCAGCAGACACTTGGCCAGTCAGCAGACTCCAGCTCAGCACATTCTAATTCATGGGACAACTGTTATGAGAGGGAGAACTTTTTGTGATGGTTGAAGGGAAGAGGACACAAATACAATAAAAAATGGGTTTCATTAATTCTTCTCCGCCCAAAACCTGCTTATCAGTGTTACCTTTTGGTGATGATGTCTGTAGGGCTTAGGTCTTAAAACACATGACTCCTCTGGTTGTTAAACAGCCTTGGGGGTATGCACAAGTTGAGAGGACACCATCTAGCAACACTTGAGTACTGCAAATTCCAGCATGTTGGCTCCTTAGGGATGGCAAAGTGCCCAGTAGATGTTAGAAACTGAACAAGTTGAATGGTTCCACCTGCCCCTGTGAAGCTGCTGAGCTGCTAAAAGTAGCAGCCGCCATCCAGAAATCTGCTTGAAATAGGTCTACCAAAGCACAGCAAGAAACGGCTTCTACTTCCTCTTTGGGAAGGGATGAAGACAGGGGATATCTTCTTCTCACAGTTATGCAGGGTCTGTTTACTTATGTTAGCTGGATGTTTCTGTCTGACTTGCAGACCATCCATGCAGTCAGAACTCCCCAGCTATGCTCTGATGCTCTTATGGCTGTGCCCAAACCCTCAGACGTCAGGATGTGATAGTCAGCGCAGCTTGTGAGGTGCAAAGATTCGAGATTAGGTGA
>NW_010578184.1:609577-627057 GCF_000705375.1 Tinamus guttatus | reverse complement strand
ACTCACCCACATGCACATGTGGTGCAGATGAGTCATGTGAATCTATTCCTAGCTGAAAGTGAAGTATCGAAAGTACAGTTCTGACAAGGAGTAGCTAAGATGCAATGACATTACAACCCCTTTCCTTCTGAATCCAGTGTCTTGCTGTGGGTCCGAAGTCCTCCTGGTCTATTGAACACCAAAACAGATATTTTTTTTTGAGGCAGTAGTGTGGACTAGAAGAGAAACACAAGTCCACTGCCTGCATTAGTTTAACATAACCTTATATCTGACACAGTGCTACCTTGGACACAACAGCAGGCTAAGTGGGTCTGAGACCTGCACTGATGCCCAGAGGAGTGTGAACACGTCCACATGTGTCTGTGACCAAGAACTCTGGCCCCTGAGTTTAAGTGTGCTAATTACTGCATTAATCATTCCCCCTGAAGTCAGTGTCCCTGGAGCGTGTTTAGGTGCCATCTCTGGAGTCTGAAGTTCGCTAGCAGTGTCCCGCAGCATCAACACTGGAGGTCACGCTCTTCAACGACCCACCGCCTTCCCTTCGATCAGAAGAGCAGGGGTTCCCTCTAGGAGTAAGAAGACAATTTTCTTTCCATAAGTGCTGGGGCCTGTTTTCTGAGGCTGCCAACAAAAACACCAGGCAAACTGTGGTGATGTTTGTACGATGTTGACACATGCCCACTGGGAGCATGGCTGCCACCACCAGCTCCTTGCACAGAGGCCATCGACAGCTGTCAGATGATAACAACCTTGGATAATTAGTATCCTGAAGGGCTTGAACTGAGGACTCGGAAATGAAAGGCTGTATTAGCGAACAGGCAGTCTGCCCTCACCCCTCAAGAGTGGCAATATCTGTTGAGCTCAACCATAATATAAAAAAGGCTCCTTGCACAGAGGCCATCGACAGCTGTCAGATGATAACAACCTTGGATAATCAGTATCCTGAAGGGCTTGAACTGAGGATTCGGAAATGAAAGGCTGTATTAGCAAACAGGCAGTCTGCCCTCACCCCTCGAGACTGGCAATATCTGTTGAGCTCAACCATAATATAAAAAAGTTTAATACTAAAAAAAGCAATATAGCAGCCTAGATTATGTTTGCTGCATCTTGGGCTTATATTTCATTGCAAATACATTCTTTCTCAGGGTACAGACTTTTAAAGTCATTGAGACCAATCCTGGAGTCCTTTCTCAATTTTTACTCATACCTCAGATGCTTTCTTATTAACTTCAGTGGATCTCTCTTTGGCTGAGAACTGAAAGGAGACCTTGGGATTTAAACTACTGGGAATTTTGCTTGAGTAAGCAGTAACAAATGTGACCATGATAATAACCTTTTCTTTTTTCTTTCCTTTTTTTTTTTTTCCTGTTGGTTTTCTGACCGGCCTGAAAGAGTTGGAGGAAAGCATTAGGAATCACCATATTTTGTTTCTAAGGATTTCTGAAGTGTTTTTATTTTTGTTTTTCTAAGCAGATCATTTCAACTGAAAATGCATTTTAATTGGCATTAAAAAGACCCAGAAAGTTTCAGCTGATTCTTTTTTCCTGTTGCAGTGTAAAAACTTTGGCTAAATGATTCCCTGGAGGCTGCTCAAACAAGGACATGTTTACAAGTCTGCCGCTGATCATACAAGATACTCCTGGATTATGGGCTATGTTGGCTTTACAGCTGTAGAGACCATCATGTCCGGAGGATCACATTTTTATCTGAAACATGGGCTACTTAGATAATAGCAGTGGCACTCTTATCCTGATCGCACAACAAAAGCTCTCATTTTCAAGGAGAAACTGAGACCAAGGACAAACCTGCATTTCAGCACTTCTGGACACTGCTGATGCTGCTCCACTTTTATTAACAGAGAAGTGCAATATTGCATGGGAAAACTTCATTCTCAGAAAAGTTTGCTTTAGCCTGTTTTAAATTTATCTTAGAAATTACTGGAAAGTCACTAAAGCTTTGAACAAAAATCTAGGAGTTACACAGACTTAACAAATCAGCCAGAAATTGCACATGCCCCAAAGGGATTATGTTAACCCAGGTAAATCTGCATTGCCTACGGGGTATAATCTCAAATAGGAAGGTGACAACAAACAGCTGCAGGACAACAGCAGCTTAAACCAGCACAGACACCTCCACTATTAGCATCTGAACACGCCTGTGGATTTAACCTCAAACATTACCCTAATGTGCAACAGGACAGAGGACACCTGCATTTTATTTGGGATAAATCTGGGTGCCCGGTTGTGCTGGAGCTCTCCACCTCCAGGGTCTCCCAGGTGGCCTCAGCAAATGCCGGTACAGGAAGGACGGGGAATCCTTGGGCTATGCATGTTGCAGTCACCTCAAAATAAGCCCTTTCTTGCTCACCACAATACAATAACAGGGACCGGCCCCCTGCTCAGCCTCATTTAATGACCCAAAATGGAGTTATTAATTCATGCCCTGCCTAGAGTTCTTACTTGTCTCAAAAACACGGGCACCGGGAAGTGAAAACAGCATTAAAGGTTCAGCTTTGAACCCATCCATTTACAAAGCCCCATGGTGTTATTGCTTCCATGATCAATTTAAATGAACAGGATGCAAGTTTTCTAGCAACCTGCCTGTATTTCACACCTCAGTACATTTTTTTTTTTCAGAGCATTTTACAACTTGTTGGTTTGAAGGGGATAGAGAAGTCCCATCTGCAAAGTCATGCTTTTATTTAAGGCTTTAACTGTGTTAAAGGAGGGCCTTGTTGGAATGTAGCCCTTTGGCTCCAGTGATGCATAGTGATCCAGTAAACAATTTAAAAAGCTTTGGGACAGGTTAGTATTTCTCAGCATCAATATAATTTTTCTTAGGCTGCGTTACTGTGCTTATATGAGGTCTTCATTTTGCTTTAGCAGCAGAATTTCTTTTCTGCCTCTGCATATTATATAAAAAGAAAAAAAGAAGAAAAAAAGAAACTCCTAAGCTGGATTGCTTTGCAGCTGTGAAAACCTATAATAACTTCAGTCGGATTACAACTACATCAAAGGTATTATATATCCCTGAGTAACATATTTACTGGGCTTTTCAACAGCTGTATCATTAGCTCTGGATCGCTACTCTTTTTCCTCCACATCGCTAAGTATCTGTATCTCAAAATTCACTGAAATTCAAAGGCTGGGAGGTTTTCCCCTTCACAGAAGGAGCAGCCCACCAGATTTTTTTTTCAGTTAAAGAAAAAGAAAAGGAATGGAAAGAAGAGGCCTTAACTTGCCTCTCTGTGTCTCCTAGTAACAGGCTCAAGGCACCCGCTGGCCCATGTGTCGCTGTGATGGATGAGGGGGCTGCTGCAGGACGGGGCCAGGCCGGGGCTGGCGCGGGGGGCAGCAGCTGTCCCCAGGAGCCGCCACGGTGCCCTCACACAAAGGGAGAGCGGCAGGAGGTGAGGGCCAAGCTCAAGCCTCTGCAAGGAGCACTGAAGCCTCCATATGTGCCGGCCTGTGACAGATGCTCCCGCGGGGCCACCCCTTGCAGACTCCCTGAGTCTGCACCCGCCTCGGTGGAGCTGGGGCACCAGGGTGGCATCGGGCAGCACGTGAAGCCAAAGCCCTCGTGCTGGGGTCCTGCCCTTGTGCTGGGGTCCTGCCCTCGTGCTGTGGTCCTGCACACTTCTGCTGTCAATCCCCCGGAGAGGTTTCCTTACGTTGTCACCTTTATTTTCAGAACAGGGAGGGAAAGGCAAATTTAGAATTATCTTAATTCTATCTGGGTTCCCTTTTCTGTGTCTTTTTTTTTTTCCTTCCCTCTGTGTTGAGTCTCAGCAAGAGGTAGCCCTTCAGCATCTATGTGGCTTTTCCCCCCTCTAAGAATATACCACAACTTGCTGATTTTTGTTCTGTTGATTCCTCTGTCTCATAACCAGGATGTCAAAGGAAGGAGTGGGAAAAACTTTCGCCTCAGAGAAACTTTTGCCTTGCCTCGGAAGAAATGCTGATTTCCTGTGTTAACTTGTCCTCAGCTGATGGGACTGTGAACACAGTTTTCTCTTTGGGAAGCTTTCCTGCGAGGAGCTGCCTGCCTGCACTTCTCTGATCCTCCCAAAATTTCACTATGGCTCTTTGCATGGTGCTGATGTGCTGTGAAGACCCATCTGCCTGGGGGCTCCCAGGGCAAATAGATAAGACAATTTACTACCTGCTTTTATGGGAGCCATTTACACTTTGCAGAATTTTTGAAGCAGCCAGTCCATAAGAAGCAGATTCTTAGCGTGGCACCTTGGAGAATTGCACACACACATTTCCTGTCAGCAGCCGGAGAAGAGTGTCTAACACCTGCTATGAGGAGCCTGAAATATCCTCCAAAATCACTTGATTGCTCTGCATTTCCCTTGAGAGGAGATGAGACATTCGGCGCAGTCTTATGCTCTGCAAGGAGACCCACTGCAGACACGACTCCAGTGAAGCTCCAAGGCAAGAGGGGCCTGGATGTGGCTCTCTTGGTTCATCAGGATTGCAGCTTAAAAATTAGCAAAGCTCAGAGGACCCTCAAGATCAGTTGGCGCTGGGCAGCAGACATTGACCGTAGGCAACTGTGGACAGGATGATGGCCCTCATTTAAAGAGTCAGTTTGGAGGAGGGGTAAATGTAGGTAGAAAAACCTCTGCAGTGGTCTGTGCCACAAGCACATCCCGGTGATTTTGCAGCTATTTCATTTGTACCATCCTGAGTAGTGCTCTGAAATCCATTTCCCGTTTGGCAAACAAAACGAAAACGTCCACGGCGTCCCCTGATTGCATCCAGGTTACCAGATGATCCTACTTCTCTCACCCAGGTTTACTGCAGTGACATAACATTAAACTTCCCTACTCCCAGCCAGTGAAGAATCATAGAATCATAGAATGCTTAAGGTTGGAAGGGACCTCTAGAGGTCATCTAGTCCAACCCCCCTGCACACGCAGGGTCACCTAGAGCACGTGGCACAGGACTGTGTCCAAGCGGGTTTTGAAGATCTCCAGAGAAGGAGACTCCACAACCTCTCTGGGCAGCCTGTTCCAGTGCTCTGTCACCCTCACTGTTAAGAAATTTTTCCTTAAGTTCCTATGGAATTTTTGGTGTTTCAGTTTCCGGCCATTTCCTCTAGTCCTATCAGTGGCCACCACTGAAAAGAGACCATCACCATCCTCTGCACTCCCTCCCTTGAGGTACTTATAGACACTCAGCCTTCTCTTCTCCAGGCGAAACCTTTGGCCTTTGATGCTTGACCCAAAGGGCTGTTACTATTGTGAGTGATTAATCAGCTGTTAATTGGTGAGTATCTGGATACCCCCAAATTGGAGGGAATCGTAACCTTCTGTACAGCATTTCTGAAATACCTGAATCCCGTCCTCTTTGACGCACAGCATGTGGATGGGAGGTGCATTGAGAGTGACTGGCACTTACACAGGGCATCCTTTCATGCCCGCATCTTGGATGGGAGCACTTTGCCAGCAGTTGTTTTGCACTTTTCTCTGCCCACCCCACCATGCAGCCACCTGGTTTGTATTTTTTTTTTCAAGATGCTATGACTCCACCTGCACTTGGTAGGAGCTGGGAGCTTTCGGACCCATCAAAAATCCAGTGCCACCCAAATGAAATTGCTATGAAAATGAAGCAGAAGTGATTTCCTATCACAGAATGTTTCTGTTTTCAGAGGCTTGAATATACACACCATAAGGGAGAGAGAGAACCTATTAGGTATGTAAATATTAATATTTATGAAATAAATCCTGAAGTTTCAACTTTTCTACAGTTGTGGATGTCTTGGAGCTTATTCCATGGAGGATGCTGCCTTCTTGTTAACAGGTAAAATGGTGGAAAATTCAGGACAGGGAGAAACCTGTTTTGCATTTCAGTTTTGCATTTAATGGGGAAAAAGCCCTGGAATTTAGGTAGCGTTTTTCATAACTTTCAATAAATATTTTCAAAGCTTTCTCAAATTATTTAGTTTTCTTTGAACTTCATTTGCTGGAAGATACCCAGGAATTTCACACAATGATAGCTAGTCTTTCTCCTCGCCACCACTCCTCTGCCTGCTAAATGGTTCAGCCTTGATTTTTCTTCCCTGCTTTTTGTTCCTTGTGCTTTTATGTAGACCCTTCACTCCTTGCAAGGCTTCTGGACCTGAGTGCTGCAGCCAGGCTGCTGGTGCAGAGGCTGGAGAAGGCGCCAGTCACACCGACTCAAGCCCTGCGCATGTATTCTACCCTTGAAAAATAAAAGCAAAAACAAACAAACAACTCCACAAAAACAGCAAGAGTAGGTATGTGGATATGTAACTTTGGGACAGAATTGCACCCACAGGTGCATCAACAAGGCTCAGAGTTGGCCCTGGCCAATCCACATCTTAATGGTACAGAAAGCACTAATTTGCTCGGCATGTCTTATTACAGAAATTAGTATTTCTTTCCTTTTTTGTCCTAAATGTCATTATAGTGCATGTTCACAATTTCCCAGTCATTCATAACTTTGTTTGGAAAGTAGTAATTCTTTCTGGGACGGTTTCATAATTATATTTTGGTCTGCAGAGAAGTAAAAACTGATCCTTGCAATTGCTTTCTGCAAAATGGAATGGAGCCAAAAGGTCCATTTTTACTTAGGGCTCCCTCTGTCTAGTAACAAGAGGAAAATCCATTCTAGATCTTGTCAAAATGTTCATGAGATGTCTCTGTCAAACATATTTGATGAGGGCAAACAACATCTTCCCTGCCTGGTAAAATCTAGTCCATTTTGTTGTTCCTGTTTTATTGTTATGGGTGCCTACATTTCAATCCAGGTTGGCCATGGAGAATTACCCTGGCTGTCAGACTTCTCTGACCACACAGCACTGCTGTATTTGTTTCCTCTTGTCTCCTCTTTTCAGGCCTGAGAAGAAGGGACAGGGCTGATGATGTCCTGTAGTTCAATGTCTCCTGATTTCTGAATTGTCTCCATAAGCAACACAAATCCTTGCTGTTCCTGGCTCGTCCATGAAGTGGCACAGCCGGGAGGACCAGAGGACAGAGTTGTCCCAGCAGGAGCGCAGCACACTCAGAGCAGGGAATTCGGTTCTCCTCCTGGTGTTGGTAATGCTCTTAACTTCCAAAGCTCCACAGGTCTGAGATGATTACAGTCAATTCTGAAATTCTGGGAGGACACATCTGTTGTAAAGGAAGGTGCCTGATTTTAAGTATTTTTCTGGAATTATATTGTATGCCCTAGGAAGGGTTTCCATCCAATCATCGTTGTGAAAATGTAGATGCCCATATTCCACAGTTGGAAAAGAAGGAGAAAGACACTAATTTCATGTCTGCAAGGTACTCGAGAAGAAATTGAACTTCAGTTTGGTGTTTCAAGATAAAAATAAATGGCAATGCAGCCAATAATAATGATAAAAAAGGGAGGAAGTGAAAACAAATAAAACAGTCTACATGGTGGCTTGTAATGGATCTGGCAATTCTAGGGGCTACTTCGGTAGCATAAGCACATATTCCAGGATGCACTATGTTTTATATTGCACATGTTAAAATATTTAGTAACTACATTGCTATAAACATTGTTTTGATCTCAAAGTGCACTGTATTTTAAAGCCTGTTATACTCCAGGAAGAATTATATTCTCCAGCCTCCTTAATAAAAGCCACAATCTATGATGCTCTTGATGTGCATGGGCCCAGACTATACAGTATGATGACATTCTTCAAGAGGCCTTTAATGAATTAATGCCTCTCCAAATGGTTTTAAGCTTACAAAAAGAAGATGTGTACATGATCCTAAATCATTTGGAGCCATTTTATTCAGTGCCTATTGATTTTAGTGCCAGTAAACCTCATTGCTTCTTGCCTCTGATGAGCATTACATTATATCCTCCATAGCACACAGTGGGATTTAGCGGCGCCAAAAATGTAATTTCAGCACAAAATCCAGAAGTTATTATGACATCAACTTTTCTCTTTTTCAAGCCTAAGGTGCCCGAGGATCAAACTTCTGAAGAAATTAGAGCTATTTTTATGCTTCTCTGTCTTCAAACCAATTGTTGGAGCTGGAGTAGGGTTTGAAATGGGAAATGGTGAATATGGTGGGTATTTTCTCCCACAGCCTTTGCCCTGAGTGATATTTTGAGTGTCAATACTGTCAGACAAGGATCGTTCTGCCCGTGTCTTGTGTGATACATATGTGTAGAAAGAAATTCTGGTCTGAACATCAGTGTCTGAAGTCACCATGCAGCCATGCACAGAAGTGTGGATGTTCACTCGTAATCCTAACGTCTGGAGCACATCCTACACGGTGGTGGCAGTCAGGGAGGGAGAATCTCTGCTCCAGGCTGTGTTCATGATGCAGTTTCTGATTTCCCATCTGTGCCACACTTACTGATTCGGCACTTTGAAACACTTTGTCTTGCATGTGGTGTTTTGGGCAATACAAGCAGTAACATCCCTGGCCTAACCCTGGAGCTGTGGTTCTGTTGCCAGTTGCAGACACAGTCCCAACTTGCTCTGAGCTCCTAACACAATGGTTGATAAAACTAGCAATGTCCAAGTGTCAGAGAACAGAAGTGTCACCAGTGTCAGAGAACAGAAACCTTGGATGGTTTAATTTTGTTTTGTTTCATTTTTACATTCTTCCTTTCTTTCTTCCTTTTCTTCTTTCCTACTTTATTTACGTGGGCTCACAGAATTAACATCACCCCAGCCCACACAGATATTACTAAGCGTTTCTGGAGCCTCGCCAATGTGCACAAACCAAAGAATCATCCCCCCTTCCCAGTTTTAGGTGGGTTCTGGTCAAGATGAGACTATACTGCATCTCCTGAGGTAGCGATGCATCTTGTTTGGGTGCATCCGGCAGCCCTGGAGAGCCCAGGACACATGTTTGGGAGCAATCCCAAGCACATTACAAGCACGATGCTCTTGTCTGGGTCACTAAACTGGGTGCCATGGGGCTGAGGAGCCTTCAGCTCCAAAGGGCTACAGGTCTCCACTGTGTTAGCCCTCATGGGAACAGCTTTCCCTTTTTCCAGTGGGGAGGAAAAAAGGGGGCATCTTGGGGAGAATATTTCTGTCCAAAGGGCTACAGGTCTCCACTGTGTCAGCCCTCATGGGAACAGTTTTGCCCCTTTCCAGTGGGGAAGAAAAGAGAAAAAAGGGGGCATCTTGGGGAAAGTAGTTCCACACCATGGGAATGTGTATGGGTGCAAGACACCATGGATATCTCTGCTAAAATGGGTAGGAATATCAGGCTCCCGCCCGCCGGGTGAGCACTGCTGCAGAGCTGGAGTGACGGGTGTAAGAGCCTTTCAGAGAGCAATTAAAAGCAGAATGTTTTCTGTAATATATAAACAAGCCCATTAAGCTTGACTTTAATGGGGCTGAGATTCTGTGATAAATAATTTAAAAGAAAGCGTAAAGTGAATTTCAAAGATTTTTTCCCCCTTTTAAAATGTATTTACAATACTTCAGTACTTTATATAGCTTGAATGTTTAATCAATTGTCATTTAGAGAGAGTTCAGTTCCTGGAGCTTTGTGATACATATGTGCTAAACAAGCCACTTGGATGTCAAAAACACCAGGATCTTGAACCATCCTGAATTTCTCCTGCATTAGCATCCAGGCAAAGCGATATCAGGCCTGGGTGCTGTTGCTTGCCTGCTCCTGGGTCCTGACACACTGCAAGGGTGGTCTGTGCCATCAGCTCCAAGGTAAAATCCTACCGTGCTTCAAACAGGCCAGAGGGACAATGTCAAACAAGCTGCCATGTGAAAGGAATAGCAGTGTTTATTGCGCACAAAATGTGTTTGTCGGGTGTCTCGCTGTAGATATCCTCCTTGTTGCTGTATGTGATTAAGGACGTCAAATGCTCTGTTCCCTCCTCAATGAGCAGGCATTTATCCAGTTTCCATTAACACGAGGTCTGAGGAGACAGGGATGTCCCTCAGTGCCTTTCAACGCGCACGTTTCAAATGTCTAGTAAATTAGCTAAGACTTGCCTTGCTCTGGCCTTCCCATTGACTCTGCATGTCCCCTCCCTGAGGTTAAACTGGCATCACTTTGGGGACATCCCTGGTGTTTTACTGCAGCACCCACACTGCTTTTTAAAACCCCCAAACTCTCTTCTTGGTCCTTCTGGCCAGAAGAAGAATTTTCTTCTATTTTCAGGGCAGTTCACCTTTCTTCCTTCCAAAGACTCCGTTTCTGTGCCCGATTGCCTGCATTTCTGTTCCACTGCTTGCTGTCTACATTCCCAGGGGTGTCAGACCATGGCGTGGTGGGGATCCAGCTGGCATCTGAAGAGTTAATGGGACGAGAGAGGAGTTAATTGGGAAGAGAGGATCTCTAATGTTTGTTGACTGATACAGACAGCTTTAAAAAATAATATAAGAATATATATAAAGAAGAATATATAAAAATATGTTATATATACATATATATATTAAAATATATAATATAATAATATTTAAGAATATATATAAAATATGAAATAAAAGCAAGAAAAGTCGTACGCACTTTAGAGACTCACAGGAAAGGGAACGAATTCTGCTCTCAGCAGCAGTGCAGGAAACGGTGTAATGTAATAGCTGCTTTACACCCGCGCGCCTCCAGTCACACGTCGTTCGCGCAGAATCCTCTAATCAACATTCCATTAACTCATATAACTGTGTGGGACCGGAGCAGATTTCTCAATAAAAATGATGGATAAGTAAATTGGGAGAAGCACTCTACCACTTAGCAGGTGTGAAAAGATTGACAGCCCCAGCGCCGCCAAGGGAGGCTCTGCGTGCGCTAGCGCGAGGGTGTCACCGCGCGGAAACACCCGTGCGCGGCTTCCAGCGGCTGGGAACGCTGGCCACAGGTGTGCAGGGAAGGGACATGCCGCTCCTGCGGCCGCCTGCATGCGCTAGAGCTGCCGGGGTCCCGTGAGGAAGGGATGTGCACGGCACAGGCAGGGGGCTGCGGGAGGACGGGCCAGCCCCTCACCCTGGTATTGAGGCTTGCAGCTCCCTTTCAGGCTCCCTTGAGTCCCTGGTTGGTAACCCCTCCTTTTGGAGCAAGGTGTCAATTCCACAGAGGCCCTGACATCCGCAGGGGAGTGTTCCCGAGCTGTTATAACACACTCGACAGCTAATTAGCAGAGAGCTGCCAATGACGACACTGGCCTGGCCCTCTGCTCATGCGCCCGGGGGCAGCTCGGGGCCAGGCTCTGCTGGGACGGTGACCACCGTCCTGCTGTGACAGTGCAGGAGCTCGCAGGGAGCTGCGAGTCTCTTCGGCTCCCAGCAGTGTCACGTCCCCTCTCCGGGCATCCCCTCTCGATGGGTGCAGGGGCACCGCCACCATCTAAGCTGGGGCCACAGGGAGGTGCTGGAAAAGAGTGCGAAGGGAGAGATCAGGGTTCATTTGTGTACACAGCCCCTGGCAGAATTAGGCTTTTTGTTGCCAAGACTTATCGACATAGAAGCAATGTTTTCATAACCCCATGGTGGGGGAGCCACCTTAGCTAATGACGGGGTGCTGATTGGCAGCGGGACCCCCAGGCCCTGCAGTGCTCCGAAGGCTGGCCGGTGTATCCTGGTAGTGGCTGGGCCGGCTGGCACACCCGCGGGCCGCGCCACCCTGAGACCCGCTGCCTGCTCGAGAGGGACTCTTAGAATGGAATGGAGTGGAGTGGAATGGAATGGAGTGGAATGGAGTGGAATGGAATGGAATGGAATGGAGTGGAATGGAATGGAATGGAATGGAATGGAATAGAATAGAATAGAATAGAATAGAATAGAATAGAATAGAATAGAATAGAATAGAATCATTATGGTTGGAGAAGACCTTGCTTTGGCAGAGGGAAGAGAAGCAGAAAGAAGACTTTCCTGCATCCTAGCATCAAGAAGATGACAAATAATTGCTTATAACATGGTTTTGAGATGCTTTCGCTCCCTATGTGATAGATGTGTGGAACAGTGATTTTCTATCTGTCTGGGGGGCTGGGAAGCATCACTGGAGCTGCCAGGAGGGCGGCAGCTCTCCCATCCTGAGCCAGCACCGACCACCGTGGTGCATGGGAGAAAATGGACAGACGAGTGAGAAAACTGAACCTGCTGGGCAAAGCCGGCAGCCACAAAACACAGCAATCGTGGTGGATCATCTGCAGGGTCTCAATAGCTGTCGCTCATCTCTTGCGGTGGCCAGTTCCCTTACAAATCCTGAGACAAGCAATGGTGATTAAACCCGTGACACTGAGAAAGAAGCAAGCTACTCCTGGGAAAAAAAAAAAAAAAAAAGGAGGCAAAAAAATGAGGCTTGATTAATTGTGGAGCTGATGTGCAACAGTAAGGAACAGTGATTGCCATATGGCAGGCCGCCGCCGTGCATTTCCCCACTGCAGGTGGCCTCGAATTGGCAGTCAGGAAGGCAGTTAAGAAAGGAAAACGGTGTTTACAGAGCAGCTCTCCACTGCTTGTCCTGAGTGAAATATTCTAGTCACTTACAGAAGTTCTGGTGACACTTGGTCTTGCGGATTTATCCTCCACCTTCCATTTTCTCCATAGCAAGCAGAGATGCTTCTTGATGCTCTTAAGGCACTCTTACAGAGTTTAGAAGCAGACAAGAGGTGCGAGTTGAGGTGAAAATATCTACATCCTTCTTGGCGAATGAAGGCCGCCTCCAAAGGTGACTGATGCCATTAAAGACACTCACAGAGTGCACAGCACTGATTCCCAGCCCAGTTAGGTTCTGAGAAGCAGAATAAATTAGCCCAGGCAGAGATGCTTTCTCCTACCCCTGGGCTGCTGGCAGCGTCTAATCAGTCTTACTTAGGACTAAGGTGGGTGTCTGCAAGCTATTTCTGAAATACATTTTTACAGTCCTGTAGCTACTCTATTTTTCAAATGACAAAGCTCTGACAGAACCACCCATGATATTCTATAATGCCCAAGCCAAGATTTTGAAAAGTCACTAATGATTTAGGATGGCACCGTTTTGGGAGTCTTGTGAGCTCGAGTCATTGAGGACACAATGTTCAGATCTTTTCATATGTCTCAGACCTTTTGAAGGGCCTCAGCCATAATTGGAAGATCAGACCATGTAGTTTTCAAAGTCACATAGCTGGGGTAGATGGCAGGCAATACCTTCATTTATAAGGGATGAGGATGAGCCTGAAAGGATCCAAAAGAGAAAAGGGCATAAAATAAATTCTGTGAGTATCTAGATGGGAATCCTACTATCCAAATTATATTTTCTTCCAACAGCAAAAAAGTTACCAAGCTTTCTAAATGATGCAAAACAGGTCTTATGGATTGTATCTGTGCTGCTCACTTGATACATGACTGAGATTTATCATACGGAAATCAACAGCACAGGGACTTTCCAATAAAAGAGAGTGCTAGGTCATAACCCTTTTGCTACATTGCCTAGCATTACTGATGGGGTTTTCAGCTTGTTTGATATATTGTTTACAGTAGCTATGAAAATAATTAACTGGGGAGAATATTTAAGTGTCAATAAACCCTTGGATGTCTGCCCTTGTTCTTACAAATCTAGACATTCATTCTGCTAAATCTTCTCCTTCCCCTTCCCCTCCGTTCTTCTCCCTCCCCATTTCATAGCTTCTTGGTGACTCCTCTTTGCTTCATCAGGTCCAAGCTGTCTGTCCTTTGCATTGAGCCAAAGCCTGGCCAAGGTCCTGCCCGTGCATCTCTGCTCTCTTCCCTGTTTGGCAGGACCCTCCGTCTCCTGCTGCTGTGCATCCTCCACCCTCCTGTCACCGTTCCCAGGTGGCAGCTTGTTCCTGCTTAGTCCTCTGGGGTTTGTGGTGGCCTAGTACGAAGGTTAACTCATACAAAAGAAAGGAGGGAGCAAATATTTAGTATTAAAGCATCAGCTAGCTCCCAGCAGTGGCCCTAAAGCAACACTGAGTGCATGCTAGATGGTTTAAGCATTGAGCCATGTTAATGTCCAGTTGCCTTTGCTCTCCTGACTTGGTTCTTCTTATTTATGATAGTTCTTTTTTTTTTAATTCATTCATATTCCTTCTTAAAAGGTGCTTTTCAGCAAGGCTCGTCAGTGCTAATCTTATTCACCCATGCCCCCTAGAAAAGCACCTTGCAGTGCAGCTGCTGTGTTTGTGCCTGCTCTGGGTGTTTGCCACTTTTGAAGGACCTCAGAGGAATGCAGGGGTCCCTTGTATTGCTCAGTGAACACTCACCATGTATAAATAATGCCCCGTGTCTTTGCACAATGGCCCCATGCATATAGTAGCATTGCAGGGAACAACAGATGACTGTGGCTTTAGAGCAGATGTGTATGTTGCTCATGCTGTTGGGTTTGTGAAGAAAATCCGGAGAAAGATGGGGGGAGGTGGATCTTTTGCAAGAAAATATGCCGAACGGATCAGAAAAACAGTGTAGAGGAAAGCCATTTCATGTGTGACCGGCTCCAAGAGCCTTGCTAATTGAGGGGCAGTTCTGAAATACATGATCCTGGAATGCTTTCTCCATTTCAAAGGCAGACACGACCCTGTTTTTCTGATAAAAAGTGATATTTGCATTGGCACAGGTGCTCAAGCCCTGCACATAGGGGTGCTGCACAAGCTCAGCATAAGGAATGATCTCTGCTGTCCCTGGGGGAAGCAGCAAGGACTTGGTTCTGTGCAGCCTCCTTGGGGGCTGCACAGTGACATTTTGCCCTGTGCCCTTTGCATGTGTTCTTTGGTTTAGTTATGCACTATTTATGCTCATCTATCCTGAATGATAATAACAACCAAAGTGGGATATCTGGCCATGGACTTTTTTACCAGTTGAATATTGTGCTGGCACCTTCCTGCTAGGTCTTTGCTTGAATTTAATACATCTGAGTTTAGGATCAATAGCCTCACTTTCTTTAACACACTGAAGACAATATGGAAGCAGCAGCAGCCAAAATAGCAACAACAGAAGTTTCAGCAGGCAGATTAGTGGCAGCAGCAGGCTCTGATCAAGCTGTTCTCCTTCTGTCACCATTTTGAGTGTATGTTGTGTAACACTCCAAACTGCTGCTGGTTAAAGCACATTACTAGCAAGAAGGGATAAAGGGCAGTGAGAAGTCTCCATAAGGATGTATGAATCCTTTGACCTGTGTCAGCCCTTGCTGGGCTCCTTCCCTTTCTTTCATTCATGTCATAACCTCACCTGACTGCTGTTCAAGTCACACAGGCAGAACATCCTAGGGAAACGGTTGCTTTTTCTCTTGGATAATGCAGTCATAGACCTGATTCCCAAAGAAAATGAAGCTTATGCAATTGCATAGTCTGTCTGCCTGTGTCCCCTGCCTTTCCTAATAACTTCTCAACCTGTTGGCCAATGTCAACAAAATCTGACAGAGAGCTAAAAGTTTTGAATCTACCAAGTTCTTGCAAATTTTGTAAAAAGAGCACTGAGTGAGGAGAGAGAAGTAGTGGAAGAAAGGCAGGCAAAACTATGAGGAGGCCGGGGGAGCCCCTCAGGAGAAACCACTCTGTGTTGACGATGCTCAACGGTGCGATCTCTTGGTTTTCTAAAGTGAGGCATACACAAGTCTTTAGAGGAATCCACTTTTGAATGTTTTTGCTGCTGACAGAACAACTTAATTATACACTCAGGGTCTCATTTTGTTTAGCTTTCCTCTATGTCTCTCCTCTGCAAGCCAGATAAATAGGAGAGCAGAAGAATGCCCTTTAGCTTCTTGGTTATCTCCAAGCAGATTTCGCTCTGATGTGCTGATGAAGGGCTCATGGAGAGGAGCTGTTAGTCCTGTTTAGGGACTATTGTAATCTAGTGTAGTCTTAAGAAAGATGGAGGTCTACAAGACATCCAGGTTATGCTGAATATAGTAGAGTGCTTTGAGTTCTTTGTATTTCCTACCTACACTCCTAGTGTGTTGTGTATGCATGTTATGATCCAAGCATTCAGCTCTATCCTATCCCCTGGCTTGCTGTTTCCAACAGGGACTTAAGCGCTGAGGGAGGGAGGGAGAAGATGATGAAGGTGATATCCCTCTTCTCACTCCCTGCTGGAGGTGCAATGGCCTGGAGTGTTTTGTTGTTGTTGTTTTGTTCTTGTTTTATGGATGTCTGCATCATAAGAGCTTGTACTGTTTTTCAGGAGGCTGTCTAGACTGTGAACAGGCTGTGAAGCCCAGATTCAGTATGGACAAGACCAGTGCCAGGCTTCACCCATCATCAGCCACTCCAGTCCTTTGAGGACATCCCAGGAGGCTCTGCAGCAGCCCAGATGACCTGGTGGTAGAGAGCAGAGATGAAATAGATATTTTTTTTCTTTCCCTCAACTTTGAAAAACAAAATACGGGAACAAAAGGCTGCAAAACATCAAGTCCGTCTGCTACCAAATTGCTTTTTAAAATGTCTCCAACTCTACAAAAGTTGCACGTATCACCATTAGACATCCCTTTTTCTGTTACCTACTTACACCTCTTCAAAGCTGAATGGAAAAATTAATGCTGAACCTCCCTCCCCTCATAATCAAACGTTATAACACTGAGAAATTCAGAGCCAAGATTACACTGAGCAGTCATTCCACAACAATACAATTATGATGAAATCATTTTAGCATCTGTGGTCTGCGATGAGATTAAATCTATTTTAACGAGACATTAGATGGGCTTTTTTCTCCCATATTTTTTCTTCATGGCGCCATTGCAATGCAGAGTTAATTTTTTTTTAGTTGCTTCACTTTCTGATTCTTCCTTTACAATAAATCCACATTCCATGTGGGTGAACTAAAGAGAGAATTTTCTTTGCTTGTATCACTTGTTTTTGTCCTTAAATTACTGATGCATTCTCTCCATCTTAGCTCCACTTTGGCAGTTCCTTTTCCCCTAGAATTTCCTTTGTTTTTGAAAAAAAAATTGGATTTCCAACATAGGCAGGGCTATTAAAGACAGATTCACCAGGACCCTGAAGCTTCCACAGAGCACCAGCTTGCTGGGTTATATTTATAGCAGCTTTGCGTCATGCAGGCAACACAGAGCAGCCAAGATAGCTGGCAATGCTGCTCCTCACTTGTGGTTTAGAGGGATTTGTCAGGGAGAGGAGCTCTCTCTGATGTGTGTCCAGGAACAGGGCCGTCTGTGCCTCCCAAAATCTCACTGTTTAGGGGCTTCCCCATCTCCCTGCCTCAGTTTCCCAGGAGCAAGCATGTGACTTGAGGGAGCAGCACGAGGACGAGGCTCCTGGGGTAAGTGCTGAAGTCAGGTCATCCTTACAGAACCTTGGAAGTGTTCAGCTTGGGCTGCATAACAGTCAGAAATCAGTTCTTTGCACTCAAGCTGGACATTGGATTGGTTTGGAGAGGCTTTCTTTCTTTCTTTCTTTCTTTCTTTCTTTCTTTCTTTCTTTCTTTCTTTCTTTCTTTCTTTCTTTCTTTCTTTCTTTCTTCCTTTCTTCCTTTCTTCCTTTCTTCCTTTCTTTCTTTCTTCCTTCCTTTCTTTCTTCCTTCCTTCCTTCCTTCCTTCCTTCCTTCCTTCCTTCCTTCCTTCCTTC
>NW_010578184.1:427074-608779 GCF_000705375.1 Tinamus guttatus | reverse complement strand
AGCAGGAAAGTCTAATTAAGTAAATGCCAGTGGAGGGGAAAACCCCATTTTCAATTTGAAGGCAGAAGGGAGTCTGCTGTCTCTCTTGGAGTCCTTGAGTCAAATACATGTTCAGAGCAACAGATAAAGATAAAAAAACAATAATGGAAACTTGTCTCAGAAAGAGCAGGTAGGTCCCGACTGTCAACAATAATCTAAACCTATAACAAGCACTCCTGTTTGAAAATGAATCCAACTGAAAATGAAAGATTAAACAAGTACAACAACGTAAGAATAAATTACACATAAATCTCTCTGGTATTCAGGATCAAAGGAAGATTAAAGAACAAGTTATGGAAATGTGGTAGAGGCAAAGAGAACCTATTAAGTGATATCATTTAGCAAGTATAGGAGTAATAGACAGTTCAGATCTGAGTTCAGAGGAAAGGGAATGAACCTTTAGCTGCTAAAACCAACTTCAAATGATATATGACATTGATGAATATAAGAGAAATATAATTTTTATAGTCCAAAACCAACAAAATATGGTCCAGAAAATGAGCTCCACTGCTACTGCTATGAGAAAACCTGCTTTCAGCTGAAATTAAGGGTACCAGAGAAAGACTAAGTTCTTCCAATCCATCCTGCCATATTTTGAGAATGTGATGCTGTACACTGGCAGCATGACCTTCTCTCCAGGACACATGACCAAGGGTATAAGCTGTTTCTCAGAGACACTGGGTCCCTCTGCGATCAGCAGAGCCTCCCAGAAGTCATTTTGGAAACTTGCCATTGTTTTTCCATCTGAACATGAGGAAAAACTTCTTGACTGTGAGGGTGACAGAGCACTGGAACAGGTTATCCAGAGGGGCTGTAGAGTCTCCTTCTCCGGAGATATTCAAAACCATCCTGAATGTGATCCTATGCAATGTGCTGTAGCTGATCTTGCTTTTCCAGGGGGATTGGACTAGATGATCTCCAAAGGTCCCTTCCAACCTTAATCATTCCGTGATTCTATGGTTCTGTGAGTTTTTCTTTTTGCCAGTCTGTATTGGGTTCAGGTCACAGCCTTTCCTTCAATGATAAGGGTGATGGAGTACTGGAACAGGCTGCCCAGAGAGGTTGTGGAATCTCCTTCTCTGGAGACCTTCAAAACCCGCCTGGATGCCACCCTGTGCCATGTGCTCTGGGTGACCCTGCGTCACCTAGAGCAGGCAGGTGGGTTGGACTAGATGGTCTCTAGAGGTCCTTTCCAACCTTAACGATTCTATGATTCTATGATAAAGCTTAGTAGGGACTGTATTTCCCCCAGAAAAACCACGCTAAAACACCTGTCTGTGTGTGTGTGTGTGTGTGTGCATGTGTAGATATGTGTATGTGCTTATGCAACCTGGTTCTTTCATGGTGATGATGTTAATACTGAAATGCCTTGTGTCAGAATCTTCCTCATGTTTCATAACCTTCTGATTCAGAATGAGAAAAAGGAAGCTCTCTTCTTCTTGGTGTTACAGGTGGCAGCCTGTAGAGTGCTGAGTGTTCAGAGGAAGCAAGCATCTTGTCCCTGCTCATCCAGAAAGGCAAGTGCAAACTGAGCCTTCAACCTATGAGTCCAGAGCCTGTGTCTTAGCAGTGATCCTTCCTTTGAGAGCATGAATATGATGTTAAATAGCAGCTGCTTCTCAGCTTCCCAGGTAAATAAACTTCTTTGCCCTGCCACAGCTAGCGCAGGATGAGCTCTCACAGAGGGCTCTGCAAAGGGGATGAGTATGGGAGGGCAGAAAGCAGAGGGGGAGCAGAGAATTCACTGTCATACAAACTGCAGTCCCCTCCAGTGATGGGATTTCATGGACATTTCTGACTCTTGGTGACTGGTCATGGTGCTTTTCCTCTGGTAAAAAGAAACATAACCTGCCTGGTTCTTTGGGGGAAATAGAAAGCCACATTCAGGAAATGGGGCAAGACATGCCTTGATCAGCTATGGGCATCACCTAAGGATGGAGGGGACTGTCCTTTAGTCAAATGTCATATTAGGGGATGCTTCACTTTACCCCAGTGGGAAGAAAAGGCTGAAGTTTTAGCTGCCAGTTCCACAGAGCTGATGTGGATGGTGGACCTTCCACCTTCATCATCAGTATACCAGTAAGAAGAGACCTGTAGCTACCTGTAGGTTTCCAAGAGAAGGGCATTGATTCCAGTGACGACCTGAATGTTTGTGGTGATTGCAGCTGTTTATCTATGCTCTGGATTCTCTTCTCAGGCATTATTTATTTCCCAGTGTAGCCCTTCGTCTTTTCCTTACGAAACCCAGTCAGGAGAGTTTAGAGAAGAAAGGGAATTTAACAAGCCTTGTCCAATACTTTCCCATAGAGAAACCAGCTGGAAACTGAAAGACACCAAGATGAGGGAAGTATTTGCATGTGCAAAAGATTATATGAGAATAGCAGAGATCATATCAAAGCAAAGGCAGTGCAAGGTAGTTAAAGGAAAGGTTTGGCCTTCATCTGGCATCCCAAACCAAGCAAATAGCAATCTTGGATAGCTTTGAAAGATATTTCATGCTCACACCTCAGATGGGTGTGCATTTGCTAAGCATATTGCCCAAAGGCAATTTGATTTGTGTTCAAATGTTTGTGGTACATGAGGTGCACACAAATCTATTCATACATCTATATATATTTCATATTGAGGCATGCAAAGCAGAGATTTTCAGCCTACAGTACACAAAGCAGCTCAAAGCTGTGCCTGGCACCAAAAGCCTTGCAGAAGTCCTGACCCAAGTCATTGTATAAGTTTCTCCGTGCAAGTGCTTATCTCTGAGCAGCAAATGTTTGTACATAGGTGCTCACACCAGCACCTCCACCCAAATCACAATCAGTGCAACGGAGCAGGAATTGAGCTAGATCTGAGGCTGGGGCATGGGCAAAGCGTAACCATCACCCAGATGAAGCACAGGGAAGAGGACACCCTTCATGGCTCAGCACAAAGCTAAGAGCCATCCCTGCACTGTCACTGCTGCTGGAACAGCAACATGTGCCACCGGCCTGGCTGTGCTTAAACCTGCCTAATGCACAGATGACAGCTCTCAGAGAGGAAAGCTGTTAATTTAATGGACCCGGAATTTGTGTCCTGAGACAAACTCTCTATTGCAGGGACAGTCTCTTCATGCTTGTTTGCAGCTCCATTGTTCTGGCTGATGTACCATCAAAATGCATAAATAAAATATCTCCTGCACCCCTCATCATTAACAGAGTTCTCATAACGCTTTTCATTTTTAGACACTTCACCTTTTCAAATCACTGATTTAATATTAATGAATTAATACCTCTCACACTCCTGTGACGCACTGAAGACATTTTCATGATGATTGTCTTATGTTCTCTTTTTTTATTTGAATATCAAATAAATCAGCTAGATGTCTCATTCAGTACAATTAACTGGCAGTTATAAACGCAGCCAGAAGTGAAGCCTGGCAAGCTGATTTTTTGCTGCGTGTGTTCAACTGAGGCTTAAACACAAGGAGTGAAAAATAAAGAAGTGGCATCAATGATTTTTAAAATGTCTGTGCTCTTCAATAGGTAGTTTACTTGTTTGTTTTGCAAGAGAGAGTTTATTTGTTTGTTTCTCAATAGATATTTCCTTGCTTGTTTTTCAGGAGTTGTTAAACCATCACGGAGGCCAGGAGGTGTTGCTGAGCTGAATGCTCACCTGCAGCTGGGCACATCCTGGAGAGGGCAAGTGCTGGGCTAAGGGACTCCCCCAGCCACTCCTGGGCAAGGCAGGGAGTTTTGAGAGAAGAATTGTGGATACAGGATGTCCATCCTGCTCACTGTGCAAAGCCCCTGCAGGAGGAGCGGAGAAAATGTTCTTTCGGGCCATTCACTCTAATCCAAAGTGGTCAAAGTTTGAAGCTGCTGGGGAAGTGAGGACACCGCTGCTGCTGGAGTCAGACACATTTTGAGAGCAGACAGGGCTGTCTGTGTGCTCAGGAGAGCAGTTTCTGCTGGGTAACTGGCTCCCACAGACGAGTCTGATTCCATTAGGCTCAGCATAATCTTGGCTTGAGGAGGTACAAATGGTTCAGCAATAATTAGGAAAAGTTGCCTCTTTTTAAGACCTGGAGTGTTCACATGGGCTTCAAATCCATCTACACCAAGCACATCTTTCCCCTGACAGTTCCGCTCTGAAATACCAGTGAAATCCTCCTGTGTGGTTCAATGATTCACAGGCCTGTGGTTCACCTGGAAGTGAAGCTGTTTCCTCACTCTTTTTTGAAAACAAACAAACGAACAAAAAAAAAACGAGAAAACTTACCGTGTTGTTTTTTGCCATGCTATGAAGCATTTCCTTATGAAGACTCTGTGCTTTTGACCAACCCGGGTCCCACACTCCCCATGCATTGGCCAAGCCCCATGCCCTGGCGCTGCAGGTAGACTTCTCCTTGTCTGCCAGGGAAAGTGACAGTGACAGAAGCAGGCGTGGGCTGACGGGAACTGCCGTCATGGGTATTGCTTTTCCATAGGCAGATGCCTGGGCTACCTGTGAAGCCGGTGGGAGCACCCGAGCCTGGATGCCAGCCCCTCGCCAGGACGAGCTGTCAGATTCCTTCACCATGCATGAAAAGCCGTCACGTCTGAGATGCGATTCAGCTGATCTGCTCCTGACATCTGCTCTGGAGTGAGACGGATCATGCTCTGCCAGCGCCCGTCTCTCCCTGCTAACGACAGGGGATCCAAGGCTGACTAGCTCCGCAGCAGCCGAGGTGAATCCCAAACCCTCCGCTGCCGGCCAGCCGCTGTGTCCGTGCGAGCCTGCCTCTTGCAGTCGCCAGCACTGGGCAGGAAGGGGCTGCTCTGGGAGACAGCAGAGGCGGAATAGGGAAACAGCTCTGGGGAAGCTTGCAGGAATCTTTTGAATGCCCAAGATTACTAAAAATTGTATTTTGGAAAGCTGAAGTATGGGATAAGCACACTAAGATTGCTCTCTCAGGACTGTGATGTTCAGGGACCTCTCACAGTCTGAGGGTCTGGCTGAGACTGCTTCGTTCTGTCCGAGTTTCTGACAGATCAGCATCACGTAGCATAATGTGCACATAACTGCATACATGGCAACTTCATGCTGTCAATCTTTGCAGAAGCCACTCTGTGTCCAGTTCCCCTTGCCCTCCTTTCTGTGAACTCCAGGAGTCAGGAGCAGTTCACATTAAGGGAATTACAGACACTCACATGTGTTTTACAGCTTACTCAGCACATGTTCTCAACTGTTTTACAGAGCAGTGGGGCTCCTCAAGGCATCAGCACCTCCAGCTCTCACTCTTTTTCCTTTTCCAGCTTCTGCACGTACATCCACTCTGTTTCTGGTATGTACTTGATGCTTTGCTGCTGTAATATTTGCTCCATTAATCCCCATTCAAAGCAGCACTCCTGCAGGCTGAGGTTTTTATTCTGGCCCTCCAGAGCTGGGGAGTCCAGAGCAAAGCCAAAAGGGAAGTTTTGCCAAACTGATACTATGGAGGGCTGCTTCCTTGGCAGCTCCACCATGACCCTCCTGCCCATACTCAGTGTTTCTAGAAATGGTGTTGTTGAAGTAGGTCATTTCTGTAGCTCTTTCTGCTGTTGAAAAGCTATTGGGAGAGGTTACTTAAAGTATTTACCTCTAGTACATAAACTGGAAAGGTCTTGAAATCTCTGCTTGCTTTGTACTTCTTGCCCCTTTTTACCTCCTTCAGTGTTCTCACACTGACTCTGGGTAACCTAAGGACTATTAATCCCAAATTCCATTTCCTTGCATAGGGTCTTAATCTGTTTAGCAAATATCAGTGCAAAATTGAGCTAGACAAGCAACATAAAACAACATCAACCCCTTTCCTTTGTGGAAGCAGTGGTAAACAGCAGCAGCAACACTACTGGGGACAGGAGACAGCTGGAAACTCAACAAAGTTTGCAGCATAACTAAAAAACAAAACAAAACAAAAAAACAACAAAGAAAGCCATTGTAATTCAATTCAGCTGCCTGAGCAGATGTTTGACCTGCCTACTGCTTAAAAGGGAGATACAGCAAGAACCAAGCACCAGCTCACTCACAACCTGTTAATACAGAGAGCAACACTCAAAGGAGATGAACCTCAGCAGTGAAGCAGTGGGAGTGCTGCCTTGCGGCCCTCTGGCACAATTCATCCTTACCCCAATACCCCTTCTGCATCGCATGCCCACAGGCATGACGTGACTTTGGAAACCGACTACTGAGACAGGAGTCTGAAATGACTTGGTGAGTCAGGTCATCAAACTTCATGGTCCTCACGGGATGCTCAGAAGAGTCTGGTGTTTTGCTGCCCCTCCAACACCTGCTTGCCAGGCTCTCTCAGTAAACAGTTGCACCCAGCCCTCAAGGAGTTGAGAGGAGGAGCTTTCTTCATCTGCTGTTTGATCTGCAATGCCCCAGCAACCTTTCATTGCTCACTGGCACTGCAAACACTGGAAGTAGCCCAGGTGCAGAGTTAGGCAAGAAACCAAATGAGGCACCTCAGGGAGCCCGAGAGCTTGTTGACCATGCCCGGTGTTTAAAACTTGGCTGAGGAAAGGATTTGGGTCTACTCTTGCACAGGGAAGATTTAAAGGATAGGATGTCAACACAAACCTAATTGCAGCCATCAGGATATTCCAGGATTTTCTGTCTTGGAAATGCTAGTGCTTTTGCAGTTCAGCTCCTTTGTAGGTGCAGGCTTGGGCTTTGGATTATTTAATTGCTGTGCGTCCTCTCATTCATAAGGAAAACTTAAGTTGCATGATAACCGTTGCCACATCAGCTTTTTCTTTCATGTATCCCTTCAGATTTTTACTTCCTGGATCCCAACAATTTTCTACTCCCCATATAGCTGTATTCCCTGATGTATAAATATATATGCACACACACAAATATAGAAATACATATATAAATATATATATGTAAACATAGGATATGTTTTTTAAATTAAGAAGGCTAAAGAGTCCACAAGGAGAAGTGCAAGGTCCTCCCAAGGGTTAGAATAACCCCATTCAAGTGTCCTCATCTCAAATCAGGCAAACTGCACACTGGACTACACTAGGGAGAGTATGGCCACCAGGTCAGCAGAAGTTACTATCCTCGTCTACTTTGCGTGGCAGGGCACAACACCTGGATTGCTATGTCCAGTTTTGGGCGATGCTGTTCGGACGGGCTGTTGTGAAGACCAAGATGGGCAGAGGCCTGGAGTTCCCATGAGGAGTCATAGAGGCAGCTGGGCTGGTTTATTCCAGCAAAGGGCAGACTAGCGACCAACCGAGGTCCTTCAGTCCTGAAGACTGACTGACCTATCAGTCAATAACCACTTCAGCTGCGGTTATGGAGAGTAGAACCAAGCGGTTTTTAGTAAAACTTGGGAAAATGGCCTCAGGATATGGCTTGAGATGTACAAGTCCAGGTCCCTTCTGGCCACCACTGCTGTGAAGGTGCACAAGCAGCACCACAGCCATGCCATGACAGGGGCATTTTCCTTGGCTTGTCATCGGCAGCTATCAGGAAAAATACTTCCAGTCTCTGGCAAAGAGGTATGTTAAGAACTGAAAAAGAGGGATTATTAGTATTCATTCCTAATTGTTTTTTTTATACCAGGAGACTAATTCTGAATAGACTTTTAAAATATCTGATAACACTCGGCTGATCTGAAGTAAAATAGCTTGGTTGTGCTTCTCCATCTCCCTCTTGCCAATTCCTTAAAGTACATTTTTTGTGTCCTATCTATGTGTGTGAGGAGGTGTCTGGAAAAGTAGAGACCTTGAGCGTCCCCTGGGTCGTCTTTTTCTACTATGAGCTGTAGTACCAGTGGGGACCCAAGTATTGGAAATTCTGGGTGCAACTGAAAAACAGAGAAATCCTGAGGGGATCAATTTCATGACACACCAAGGTAACATCAGTTACTTTCCAGTGCATGAGTAATTAGACAGAAAACAGAACTGGAACTTTACTCCAACAAGATCTGCTACAACAATCATCTGCTGTTTTTAGGTGCAGCTTCCCTGCAGCAGGGCACCTGCAGTCGTTTCCCCCCATCAGTTAAAGTCTTTTCCAGCCAATCAGTCTTCTATTTATTCACCAAATAATGACTCCATGTTGATTCTTTAGCACACCTGGAGTTTTCAATTTGAAATTACAGGCCAGCTAATGCGGGCAGGTGTGTACGTGTGTTCATCTTTGTCTGGATGTGTGCGTGAGAGAAGGGAAGGGAGAGGTCTGACCAGAATCAAACAAAAAAAATAGAAGCCTAATCTCTTCTCTTTGCAGAGCAAATTGGAGCAGATAGTTTCCAAATGAAATCTGAGATGATGCCAGCTGCCTGCAAAGTATACCCATTTTAAAAATAAAATCTCACGGCCTGCAAGTCATCCTCATCTATGTTGTCTCAAATGCAATCTCCCTTCAGCAAGAACCAGAGTGGGAAACAAGCAAGTAGCCATTTACTTTGCCCTAAGATCCAGGTATTAAAAATCACCGTTGTGAACTGAACACAGCTAACGTTAACCACTGACGGGAAAAGGACTATGGACTTTAGGTCCTGCTGCCTTTCAAGGGAAAAAAACAGAAACATCCTTCTTTCTTGGGAAGGTTGCAGTCTTGTAAAGAGGAATCAAACAAGAAGCATCAAATAAGGGCTAATTTTTATGCATCTTAAAAAGTCCATATGCATTACAGAAAGAAATCAAGGCGTGAAGCAACCTGAATGACTAATGAATATTAGAAATGTCAAAGCACCTTTACAGGGACAGCAGGAGAAATGAACAACCTGTGATGCACCATCATACTGAATAAATACTTTGCACATTGCAGGAATAGGATTCAGCTGATGAGGAATCATTTGTATGGGAAAGGAATCATGGCCTCATTGCAATCAATTGACTTGTTGCCACTGCCTGTAACGGAGCTCCAGTTTCGTGATGTTTATATTGCAGCATAAGCCAGGATGCCTGTGAGCTGTCAAAACCCTTTAAAGACATTTGTCCCAAAAACCCCACAGTATCATCCCCTACGACTATTATGCAAAGAGACCCCTTTTATTTTTTATTAGAGCTAATTCACCAGATGGCTTTTCCCCTCCTCTTCCTGCTTTGATGTAGAAAATGCAAGCAAGTGATTTTGCTGACTACAGATCAAGGCACAGATCAGCACTATTTGCCAAGCACAAAACATGAAAAGCAGAGCAGGGACCATCGGGCAAATCTAACATGTTTGTAAACAGCGATTAAACCTTCACAGACACATGCAAAGCAAAGCAGCCCCCTCTCCTGTCTGCAGCAAGGGGAGGCCTGTGCGTGGGCTACAGGTTCAGCCCCCGGGAGAGCTGCAGGGAGCTGCGTGTGAAAGGGGGCGAATTTCTACATATTGATGAGAGATTAGACCTGCTTGTGTCACTAAAAGAGAACTGATGAGAGAGCAGGAAAATGACTTCAAAAAGCAGGAGTAAAAGCAAATCAGGCAAGCAGCTCTGTCCTAGAAAAATGCTGACAGTACAGACAGACAGACGTACTCCACAGTGACCCAGGCCTCAGGTACTCTGCCAATTTCACAGCTTTCTCTTCACTTAAGTGAAACTGTTAATTGGAAAATTTCAAAGAAAACAACAATAAAATGCATGCAACAGAGCTTGAAAGTTTCAGAGACAGAAAGAATTGGCATTAGGTGATTCAAATTCCCAGTGGCCTGTGAACACTGTTCTACCACTTGTAAAGAGCACATTAAAAAAAAAAAAAAAGTCCTTCACTGTAAAATGGTGTTAAAGTCAGAAAAGCAAAACCAGCAATCCACCAACCTCATGCAGGCTGTAATCATAAAAAAAGCCAATTAAAAGCAAGCATAAAGCATAACTTTCTCCACATTTTAATATACTCCACAGAGGTGAGAAGCAGAGCTGGGAATGTGATGTGCTCTGTTATTTATGTTGCATCCTGTTTTGAAGGCAGATCACCAACACTCAGGAACATACAACAAGCTGCATCGGATCAGGCTAAAACTTCACCTCACCCCCATGCCTATACCAGGTATGAGATCAGGGCAGTGAATCCCAGAATTCCCCGGAATTATTTCCCTACCTCCAAGGAAGGGCAGATCAAGGGCAGTTCAAGAGAGTCAGTTCCCCTGTGTTAAGCCCTACAGTAATGAATGACGCACAGTGTCGGTGGCATCACAGGACCTCTACCCAAGTGTATGTTACCTTGTGCCACATGCATGACATAATTGCCCTCACTGATGGATGAGCTCATGTTTTAATGGTGCATTCCAATGACTAATGTTACAGGAGAGGATGAAGCAAAAGAAGTACGTTTTTAAATGCAAAACCTTAACTTTATATGGCTGTGAAAACACCCAGGCTGGTACACACAACAAACAGTTATACGAGCAGGGAACAACTGCATCCTGCATCTTTATGCATGTCTGCCTCCCGCGTGGACTCTCTGGTGTTTAATAAGGTGCAAGCCACGACCGAAGCTTTTCCAGCTGTTGGGACTTGTTCGTCTCTACAGATTCCCTAGCATCTAATTAAGCTCCTGGCTCAGCCGCTCCTTCAGTAGCAGTGCTAACAGGTTCCCTCCCCTGCAGTGGCTGCTTGTTTTCGTGAGAAACGGCCTGTAATATTGCTGAGACCTCTGCCTCTCTGGGAGATCTGATTAAAATGAATCAATAGGCTTCGGGATTTATTGGGGAGAGGGGGTTGGCTGGCAGATGTGTGAGAAAGCCTGGGGCCGGCTGCCAGCCTCGGCCTTGTTCCTGGCGGAAAGCAGGCTGGGAAGAGCCTCGTGCTGCCTGTGCGCTCTGGAGAAGAGCGGGAGCTGAAAAACACAGGCACAGCACAACTGCCTTTCCCACCACAGATGGCAACTGCATTCGCTCCATTAAGATGTACCTCAGTGAGCAGAAACAAGGCCTTGACTTTAAATGAGGTGAGATCATTCCAAAACATAGCTGCTTTGCTTAATGCTTTGCTCTGGGATGGCCTGCAGAATAGCAAAATGCTGTTTTTTTCAATTAATTCATCACCATGTGGATTCCCCATCTAATCAGGTTGTCTCTTGGGTGCCTTGTAAACTGAGGCAGGTGGGGTAACTTTTTCCAGCTTTGCCATGAGATGGGCTTCTTTTCCACAAGGAGGCCATGGAAGAGGTCTCGGGGGAGAGACAGAGTGTGTGGAGCGTTGTACAAAGCACTTGGCCTGATTCTTTGGGACAACCCTTTGCATCAGCAAAGAGGGGAAAGGAACTCTCATGCCTAGGAACCTGCCTAATGTATGTGGCAAAAGACAGTCCTTGCATCTTCCTGGGCACAAACATGTCCTTTGCAGTGCTCTGCAGAGCAGCACAAGAGAGCTGAAGCTCATAAGCACTTGCCTGCAATGAGGGAAGAGAGTTCTGCATGCTGAGAGACCAGGAACATCATCTAGTTAATAAAAATCGCCTCTCAGTAGAGGAGACAGTGTTGTAAAACACTTCTGTGTTAGCCTATGACTTTCCCTGTCAAAACGCCCCAAGTCCATTCTCCCCGTGACACCAACGTGTCCTGAAAGAGTTCCTAGTCTTTTCTCTCTCTATGTGCAGATTTTGGGTCAAAACGCCCCAAGTCCATTCTCCCCATGACACCAACGTGTCCTGAAAGAGAGTTCCTATTCTTTTCTCTCTCTCTCTCATGTGCAGATTTTGTTTTTTTTTATAGCAACACATCGCCAGTGTGGCACATTTGCACAAACAAAGTTAAACTGCTTGGTTTCCATTAGTAACATGAGTGGTAAAAATAGAGGACAGGTGTTTCTTAGGAGGTGTGAAAGATTAACAGGATTTTCTAGGATTGTGGATGACGCTGTCACTGTAGGGTTTCTACATTTTTGCCCCTCCCCTGCAAAGAATAAAGGAAGCGATAATACTCAGCGGTGCTTAGTGGAATTCAGGCAGGTTTGTGCCTGCTGTCCCTGTGGGCAAAGAGGGATTGCAGCAAATAACCCCTTCGTTTGTCTGTGCTGATCCAGGACCTCTTTTTAGTGGCATCCTTGCCAACCTGCTGGAGCCAGACACCTGCTGAGTGTCTGCTGAGGGAATTGCATGGGAAATGGAAGATGCCAGTAGGAGAGGCTCAGCACAGGTAGAACGAATAAACAAAGATGCAAATGGTCAGTGAGGTCAGTTTAACTCTTCTGCCAAGTGTCTTTGGCCATTCTTGAAAAAAAGGTGTGTGTGACAAAACATGCCATAGGAACAATTAATCTCCCACACTTCAGACCAGGCAATCTGGAAGACACGGAATGCCAGCGGATGGTTTTTGTGTCACATTGGTGGGTCTGGAGCATGCCCCATGTTCACAGCATGTGAATTGATATGTGACCATGAAACAGAGCCCTGGCTACCTGAATACCCAGATTTTTCTTATAAGAAGGCCAGATCATGCTGGCCTGATGCTGATGGAAAGCACAGACCAACAAGGCTATTCCAGGCACCTTCCTCTGAGTGTCTTCTCATAGTATCTTGGCACTGGGCTTGCTGCAGTGACCAGGGCTAATGGGTGGGAAGGGCAGGTGAACAGGGTGGCCCAGCATTTTTGGCATTTGCCTTTCTTCATCCCTTGAAAATCATCACTGTTTCTCTCAGCAGGGCCATGGATGCTGTGCCCTGTGCGCACAGCATGCCCTGTGGAAGAGTATTTTCAGACATGGGAACCAGCTTCACAAAAACCATTAAATATACTGCCAGCCCCAAATGTACAGACAGTCTGGGTGAAGCTAATGGGCCTCCTATTTGTGTACATATCTTAAATACTTCGCTGGATCAGCTGGAAACAGTTCTGCGTGTGAGAGCTGGCCAGGCATTTTCCACACTCCCTTGTGCTATTTACCTCCTGCTTATGTCAAATGGGGTGTTGGGGCTCCAGTGCAACACACAGCATTTGAACTTTCCTTTTGTAGTGAGTAATGTCAACAGACTGCTTTTCCTGATGAAAAGAATCCGAGCCCTTAAACATCACCCCAGCACGCTCTGTATTGCTCCTTTTGTATAAATTTCCCCACAGTACTCACCTCTGTTCCTGTATCATAGTGAGATAAATGCGGTGCTTAAGGCCTGATTTATTTTAGTCAAAGGACAAATAGTTGGATATCAAAAGGAGCTTCGTAACAATTAACATGACAGGCAAGGAGGATTAGCTGTTGTGATTTTTTCAGCCCGGGTGGTGTGGCATAAGAAGGCAGGTGCTGTTATTTGGGCTTCATCCCTCCCCCACAGCCCTTGCCATTAAAGAGATAGTTATTGTACCACTGTGAAAAGAGCAGCTGCTGTTTCTGAATTTCCCTATCAGGCACCGTTTCTAGCGTCACTATGAACTGGGGAGACGCTCGTGGGCTTTAATGAACTCCAAGTGCCACCATTGACCTGCCCCGCTCTGACACGCATGCCAGGACACTTGTGTTGAATGCATACATGATGCCCGGGAGACAACCTTCCAAAAAAAGAAAAGTATACCTTTATAGTAGTCTCCAAATACTTGGCTTCATGTTAAGCAAATTAAATATAACCTTCACTCTTGACTTTAGTAGCGAAGCTGCTTTCAGTTTCCCATTACAATTTTTTCACTCTTTGCTGTTGTTGTTGAGTCTATTAACAGCTCAATTTAATCAGACAAAAGCCTGCTTTCAAACAGATGAAAACCAGTTTCAAAACCTAAGCCTAAACTTTGAAAGGGATAGGGCTAGGCGAGTAATTTTGGCACATTAAATTGACTTCTGCATCAAATGATTTTAGTTGGCTTGTTAGGCAGGGTGGGCACGAAAGGGAAGGAAAGTTGCCAGCAAAACTAAGCACAGATTATCCCAACGTAATTACTGTGGTCTTGTTGCTGTCACCAAAGGTTAATCTTAAAAAAAGAAAATCCCAGAAGCTGTGGACTAGCCAGAGGATCAAAACAGTGGGCAGATTTATTGGCAAGACGGGTGAATTTCTCAGGAGCCTCTCTGATTGATAACATTCCTCCTTCCTACTTCTTACAGACCTGCAAGAAGAGTAGACCTTGTCTCCTTGCCTTAGCCGCTAGTCAGGCTGCCTTTCCTGTGATCCTGCTATGTCTCCTAAACTCAGCAATTTTGGTCCAAGTTAGGACGGGGCAGGACATTTCTGTAATAAACAGAGTGCTTGAATGAAGCCAGCTTGATCACGAGGTCGCCTGCCCATTCTTCATTTTCCTTGAATCCATTGGGCCCACTCAAAACACCCAAACAATGCTATTTTTCTCAGCCTTCATCTCAGACTACTCCTGAACATATTTTAAAAAATTAGGAAACAAAATTATTGACAACCCTAAGGAAGTTAATCTCTGCAATGTGTCTACCAGCTGGTGTGGAGATCTCTGTAGTGTAGTGATGTTTTCACCTGCTGTTTATGTAGCCTGTAGCAAAGATGTGAACTGGAATATTTTTTTTTCTGGAAGTTTTGCCAGCACAGGTTCTCCCATAGCGAGCGCTCCCGGCTGCAAGGGTGTGCATGCGAGCGTGCATGTGGGGAAACTGCAAGAAAACACTTTGCTAGAAACGCTGCAGCATTTCTCAGTTTGGGAAGTGTGGAGAAGCTCTAAGTGGCCTTAAACTTTAACTGAAATCCTACTGTTTATTGCTGTTTCTTTTGATCTCTTTTGTCCTCATGCCACACTGTTGCTGCTGGGGAAATTCAAGTTTATTATCCCAAAGTTAGGCATATTCAGATCTGAAGTGGTTTATTACTGCTATTGACTCAATCACACCTGCCACCTGAGAAATGAATTTGTCCCAGAGCTGAGGCCAAATATCAGAGTTCCTGATATTCTGTTAGTCCTTAGCCTGAAGATGCCCAGATGTCATTTTATTACTTCTTTTGAGAAGATTAATCCTCAATCTGACTTCTTCTTTCCACCCAGACCATACCTGCAAAAATAATAACCACAGAGGTGGTGTCCTCCCCGTGACTGGTGAACTCAAACCACAGCCTCTGAAGTCCTGCTAACGGTGGCTGGCACCAGATCACAGCAGTTGATTTAAACTCCACTCCTTGTTCAATAGACCAAAAATAAAAATAATATTGAGAGATGAATCAAAACTGTGTTTTATTTTCTCTTGAGCATAAAGAGTAAAATGTGTTTTTCAGTGTAGATGACTTGTCTTGCAAAGAGAAGAAAACAATAAGGAGCCAGTACCAGGTCCCCTAAGAGCAGATGAGAACAGCGTTGTGCTTTGTAACATTTGTCATGTGGACTGAAACATGCACTGAGGGGTCTTGCTGAGACAGAGATGATTTTCCCATTCTGCAAATATTTTTTTAGATTAAAAAAACCCCAAAACATCTAGACCAAAAAGACCAAAAGGGAGTAAAGCCTTTAAATGCAAAACACATCTGAGAAAAAAAAATCCAAAAAAGTCAGTTGAAGGCTCAGAAATATTTCATTTTGATTCAAAGCATCTTCAGTTTCGAAATAACTTTATTCTCACCAGTGCAATTAATTTTCTAAGCATAAAAAAGCACCCAGCTAATTCAGTTTCCAAACCACTCTCTCTAAAGAGAAAAAGGAGAATAATAAAGTTGATAAATGCATCAATACTGACCATTTCCCACAAAACCAGTTTTCTTTTCTACGAATCAGCATTTTCTAACACAACAAGGCACTACACAACTTTCCTGAGCGGCTCTATTCAGAGCAGGACTGGGGGCCAGCAGGGACACTGCTTTAATGTAATGATGTAGTTGGAGAGAACAAAATGATCCTCTTCCCCTGGCGTGTGTACGTAGACCAGGGAAATCATGAAAGGGGAGAATTACTATGGTAATGACCGCATAGCTGCCGCATGTTTATGCAGATTAATGACCAGCGAGCCAAATCCCAAGGTCTTTACGTCAGTGTAGCTCTGCCTGCCCGTGAACCTCTCAAAAAATGAATTCCTGCTCCTGCGAATCGGACACTGAAACTGGGGGGAGGGTAGTTTTGCATTAAGTTTTCAGTGGCTAGTAGGAATAAGCCCCATTCTTCTCACACACAGGAATATTTTTAACAAGCCAGCACTGCTTTCCAAATCTGGGAGCAAAGGGGAAGCCACCTCCAAGTCCCCTGGAAATGGCCATAGCTTTGCCAGGGATTAAACAATACCCACTCAAGCTCTATAGTGTGTCAGATTTTGCAAGGTTAGACTGGGGTGGGAGAAGGAAATGTGATCCTTAGTGAATGCTCCCCTTCCCAGTAGCGCCCAGCCAGGCTGACAGGGAAGATAAAGTTTGCTCTCCCCTCCACTGAGCCGGTGCCGTGTGGGAGATTCGCACCCTGGGGAAAAGGAGACATGGCATCGGTCGTGACTTCTTGGCATAAATGAAAGGAAATTTTGACAGGCATAAAAATATTATTTCCTCATGAAAAGCTTCTGCTTCACTACCCAAATGGGGATGCTTCTTGGCAAAGAAAAAAGAAAGAGGGGAAGAAAAGAGGAGTCTCGGTCTGGTGCCAGTTTATAATAATTGATGGTATTGACCATTTTTCACTGCATAATGATCTCCAGCAAAAGAAATGATGAACTCTCATTTCTGTATCCACATTTAAATATAAAAACAATTGCGATGAAGAAAAGGTCATCTCTTCCCCTTGCTTTTAACCATCCTCCTTCCAAGCAGTCCCTGGGCTCCTGTGAAAGCTTTTAGCACCTTGCAAGGGTTCATGTAGCCAGAAAGACCAGGGTTGTCCTAGGAAGGAGGCTGTGAATCTTGAAAGTTTTGGTTAAAGCAGGCTGCTATGTGCTGCTGAATGTCTTGTCTGGGATCACAAACTTCATACATCCATTTCTGACTGACTCCTCCATGCAGGGTAATGCCTGGTGCACAGGGACACAGCTGGATCTCAGTATTCAGTATGATGGGTCACCATTGATGGGGTGCTAGCAACTCCTCCGTGCACTCCACTATAAGCCACCCAGCTCTGTAAGTGGTGCTGGGCTTTGGAGAAACCAGCAAGGCTCAGTCATTTGTGCTAGAAACTGGTGTCAGCCTCTAATTCAGGTATACTTTAATCTTAGCTGACGGAACGATCAGATTTTCAGTTTTACCCTATAAGCCAAATCCATATTCATAGCCTGAAGAGCAAACCAAATGCATTCTCCAATGCTGGCCTGGGAGCTCCGCAGATCTAGCACCAATTCCACGTGCAGGAGGTGTGTGGGGTCCTCTCATTCCTCCCACTGTTTCTTCCCCCTCTGTTTGTCCCAACCTTGACCCAAGTTGATCTGATCCTATAGGACCCCATATGCCCTGATAGGGTCTCTAGACCATCACCTTCACTGTTCCAGCTCTGTCTTCACCTTAAGTATAGCTAGTGGGGCCCAAAATATAACCCAGTCCCAGAATATATGATGTCCCACCTAACAGTAGGGCAGGGATCACTGAAGTATCCACACTTAACCTTAAATAATTTATATACCTTCCTGTATCCCACCCCAGCCTCAGGGAAACGCTTTCTAAATTTTTTCTCTAAGGTCTGTGCTGGGGCTATAAGGCCTAATGCAGGACAATGGACACTGCTTGTCACCAGAGCATCTATAAATCAGCTATAAAAAGACTTGACATTGAAATGCCTAAATTTATTTGTGAGTTTACAGTGCACGTGTATACATATTTGTTTAACACGCACCCACATAGAGCATGCACAGGCACCCTTATCTTTCCGTAATAGTCTATGCTCTAGATGATAAACAGCAAATCTGCATTGCTCAGGAGGGCTGGGATGAGATTAACTGCAGGACCTGTGATGTGTTGCTGCCTGAATTGTGTGCATGTTGTCAGTTTGCTGTGTCTTTATTTCTGAGTGAGTCATATTATACAAATCAACTAATTCAATTAATCATGAAAACATGCAAAAAGATCTCCAGGAGCTGATTTAAAGTATGTTATGTAGGGGCGATTGAGCAAAGAAAGTTAATCTGAGTCAGAAAACTTTGATTTTTTAACTCCTAATGTCACAGATTTCCATTCTTTTGAACTAAAATCTGACTTACTTAAAATTTATTTTTTATGAGGGTGCTTTATAGCTCCATTGACATTGGCATGTGTGGTCATGCATACTAAGTCTGTTCTCTTACGCCTGACTAATAAGAGCTTTTATAGATGTACAGATCAATATAGCCTTAAGATCTATAAAGGCCCGCCTGACAGTATTCACTTGCAGGACACATCTTTCATTGCATTCATCTACAAAATTGTTTACAGGAGGTTAAATTATGATTTTATTGTATTTTTCTTCTTGTTCTCCGACTTTGTGAGAAATACCAGATTTTGGTCTTCTGTGTTCATCTGCAGTTTCTGGGTTAAATCTTACAAAGAAACCGCCGAGTAAAAAATACACAATTTTATAGCGCCAAATAATGTCTCCATAATGATTTGTCTGGAAGGCATCTCAGGAACTCAGCTGAAAACAGTTACTTGTGCCTTGTGCAAAGAAAGTACAAGGTGACTCAAGGGGAACAAGGTTTCTCCAGTCTGTGTGGCAAACCATGTGGACAAACTAACAGTGTAGATTCCTCCTAGAGTCCCAAATGGGACCTTGTCAGGACACAGCAAACTCAGCCATGCCAGATCAGTTGCCAAATGTTTCAGTCTGAGATGGCAACACGGGCCTAATTCAAAAAATAGGATGCTGAACCCCCTATCGTCAGCATTAAAATCTGTTTCTATTTTGTGCATAGCCCTAGGAAAGAAATGATGCTATAAATAGCATGTGTGTGAATGCACAGGGAAGGTGCGAGGTGCGCGAGGTGTTTCCATTTGTCAGAGAAACCATGGGCCACTCCAGCCTTGGATTGCCCTTGCGCTCAGGAGCAGTGTGACCAGGGCCTTGTCAGCAGCCCGTTCTTGATTCCTTGCTGTGGTCCTGTGAATGTCACTTTGGTCCTACATGTTGCCCAGTCACAAGGCATTGCTCTGCCGGCTGTCACAGGGGTGCATGGGACACATCCACACCTCGAGTGTGGCACCATCTCAAGGAGCCTCAGACTTGCTCCGGGAAGGTGACATACGAGTCACACTGTGCAGAAAGGCAGCACAGGTTGGGAAGGGGATACAGTGCTCTTCTTCAGCTGCATTTGTTAGATCTGCTTCCTTGCCAGGCTTGTTCACTTGGGTGCAGCCCCTTACTTATGAGTCAGGTTGCTCTCCAGATCAGTGTCCGTTCCCACTGTATCAGAGCTAACTCAAACAGGGTGCTTGCAAGGAACGAAAGGGATATGTGGAGAGGACCATGACACAGGGTATGGTAAGTAGGATCAAAATTGTTTCCCATTTAGCACCATAAAGCATTTAGCCTTTTCCAGGCAAAACATAGAATCACAGAATTAGAGAATGATATATAGTTATAGACTAGGCTTCCACACCTGATTAGACTGGGTTTTTCAGCAAATATGTGATGAGTTGCACAGAGATGTGACTGTCCTACAAAGAAAAATATTAATTCCAGATGAGGAGAAATCCCTAAAGGACACAGGCTGTCTTTGTGACTTTGAAAAAGGTCAGCAATAGAGGAGCTGTGCCCAGGGAGGTTTCCAGTTTCAGAATGAGATTTTCTTCCGACGTAATCAAATAGACACTTAATGCAGGGAGTGGGATATAAATGTGTTAGGGAGGCGAGTGCAGCATTATCAACACTTCATAGAGCAGAACTACTTAGGGAACATGAACATGTAATACAGGTAATGGTGATGGATTCCTTTATCACTCACCCAGCTAGAAATGCCCAGGCTACTACTGTGCTGAGAGTCATGTAAGCACTTAGCCAGATAATCGGAATACAAAGATGACCCCCACAAGGAGAGCATTAGCTGCCAATAAGCCTTTCCACTCTTAACAACCAGAGCACCCTCCCACTACTACTTCCTCAAAAGGGATATTATAGGCAAAGCCTTTTCCCCATTACTAGACAGCTAATGGCACTGCAGACCAAGTGAGGAGAAGATTCAGCTCAAAATCCCATTACAGCTGGTTAAACTCCATTGCCTTGATTATACCTTGGATCAGGTACTGCTTCCTCTGTAGTACATGTTCTGGAAGTACCATGTTTCATGTGCTCTGATCCCTGGAGCACACAGGTATTTTTGAAAGTGTGGTGCCAAATGCCTAAAATGATACAAAGATGACAGACTTGCTGGTCAAAGAGAGATCACCAATCTTTGAAGACAGAGCAGGAAAACATTTTAAGAGGTCATAGAGTCCACTTCTCTGTTCCAATCTTATTGCAAAACCTTTTTTTTTTTTTTCTGGTTAAAGTAGACTCAAGCTTCTTGAGTCCATCAAAAGTGTTTCTTAAGACAATTAAACTTGCTGCACTGGTGAGTCTATAAAATCCAAGACAGTGCAAAGAAGCCAGTTTTGCAGAAGACAAGCCTAATGTTGTAGAAAAAATTTAATCTTTTACCTTTATATTGCTGCACTGTACACTGAATAGATTCCAATTTTCAGAATTTATTTCCCAGCCCAGTAGCAAAGTATTGGTGTCTGCTTCTCTGAAGTATGTTAACCAAGGAGGTTTGAAGAGGAGCACCCGTTCCTCTGAGTGTCATCCACTGTCTGCATGCATGAGAACGGGCAATGCTCTTATCCTCCCACAAGCTCTGAATTCATTTCAGGATATTTGAAAACTATCCGTGTATTTTCCTGTTTTTCAACTGGCTAGCTGAATGTGACAAATATGTTGCTTATTCCTTTCGAAATTCTCTTCATTATCTGGAGAGTTATCCAGAATAACTCATCGGTGTAATTGGCGACCTCATCCAACGTCCAGTTAAGTCGATAACATCTTTCCATCACATTAGAACAATTCTGCAGTTTGGCTTCTGGTTGTAATTTACAGCTGCTTTCCTTGTTGGCAACTGATTCTTTGCAGAATCCTTTCCAAATATTGATACAAGACATGGTGCACTTATACACTTTCCACTTAAAAACCTTTAGTTATTTCATTTATAAAGTCACTGTGATTAGATTCAAGCCTCCCAAATCCAACCTGTTTTGCTTTAATGAATGGGATTAGAAAAGGCAGCCTTTTTGCAAACTAACATCTAGCTGTACATGTTGGTAGCTTGTAGTGCTGCATGGGGATTAGAAGGTCCTCAGGTCTGGAGTTCTCTTCTCCTTATGGCTGATCTATCAAGGTCTGGAGTTCTCTTCTCCTTATGGCTGATCTATCATACTCAAGAGCTCTTCATCTTCAGGACACATCTCACAGTGACCAGACTGCTCCGGTTTGCTGAAGGAGGATATTGAAGGAGTGATTTTTATTTGGGTTTCATTGTGTTTTATTAGCTTGCACGTCAGTGTGTGCTGCACATTTAATTAAAGACCTTGCAGGATGGCTGAGTTTTAAAATCAGAATGCTAAGTAGGTTTGGTCTTGGAGGCAGCATCCTCTTGGAGCCTCATGTGACCATCATTTACTGTCACAGCTCTGCTGGCCAAAAATCAAGCCTGTTTCTTCATCCTGACCACCTTTCCACATCTCAGCACTTCCCACCGTGGCAAATGGCTCTTTCAGCATCCTGGGGAGAGGGGTGATTTTCCCACAATAGACATTGATCTCTCATTAGGCTCCATCCTGTTAGTTAAAAGCTGGTTTTACTCCGACAATCCAGAACTCATTTCCACCCTTAAAAGGTTACACAGTTGGATATTCATCCTTGGTATAATTTTTAACCACTCTATTTACTGAATCTGCAAACGCAGTTATATTGGAAGTGTTTGTATACAGTAATTTCTTCATAGGCTCATGAAAGCAGGAGCAGATGATCTAGGCAGTGCTAATTGTGGTCAAGATTTTCTGCTGTTCGAAGCAGAATACTTATACAAATACATAGGTTCCATGATTTGCAATTAACTGGCACATCAGTGAATACAACTAAAAGTTTTTCAGCCCTTCTGCCTGGTCCGGGCTTCCTCTGAACTCTGCCCAACCATGTCCAAACTCTGGGTCAGGAGGTGCTGTGGCTTGAAAAATGCCTTGGCAAAAGGGAAACACAGTTTCATTTCTTAGAACATTTTCAGGAGTCAAGGATTCATGTGTGCGTGTGCATGTTTGTATGCATGAGCAAGAACTGAGACATTCTCCTGGGGCATTCTATGACTGGGGCAGTCTACTGTGGTATCACCAAGGATTTACTTGCTAAACTGGGTCTTGAAGCTGGAGTAGACCATTTTGGTTGCAAATGCTTTCCATAGGCCCAGTGTTAAGGTACACTGGGCCTATGGAAAGTAAGTGTACAAGGTAGACTCAGCTGTCTCAGTGGACTATGATGATTTAAAACAACTACGTACCTGTCTGTTTTGGGTTTTATTTTTCTTTTTTTTTTAATGAAAAGACAAATAACTTCTTGATAAACACTCCTTCCTTAACACTTTTTACACTATTCAGCTATTTCATTGTGTTTTTAACAGTACTAGCTGTTTCCCTTCAAGGGTTGGTTTTCTGAAAGCGAAATGCCTTCTATCCTGAAGAATCTCTGGATGGTATCCATTATTGATTTGGAGTTGATGACTATTGCAGGAACTGTCCCTGACTCCCTGCACCACTTAGAGCTTTTCTCCTTCAAGTTAATAATAAGCTGCAAAAGGCAAAGAGGAACTCAAGGACTGTCTCTGTAGTGCAATTATGCATGCCAGGCATGTTTATATAATGTGTATCAGGGTAACTCCATTCCCTTCCTTTTTGGGGGGGGTATTGTGATATATTTTTGATGTATATTTTACCCCTTAGAATTGCTAAGGGCACAATTGAGTTTCACTTACCAGAGACTATGTGTGAATTTTCAAAACGTGCAACTTTTTGATTGAAGTGTGTTACTGGCTCATGGTGAGGGGAAGACCTTCTTTCTCGCACAGTTGATCATCTGCAGAAAGAACTCTTAAAATACAGATAGTGCAGGGACCTCTGGTACTTCCCCTTTCATCTATTTTCAAGCACCAGGGACAGACACTGGCCAGTTGGATGAGTCCCTCCAGTCTAAAACGTCCCTTCTTAACTGGAGTCTTCACTGCAGATGATGGGAGAAATGACAGCTGGATGTGTTGTTTTTCCATGAGAAATCTCCTTGGCATGGTCTCGCTAATGGTCAAGGATGCCACGCAGCATTCATCCACTGGCTGACAGTGACAGCGTGTGGGCAGAGTGAGCTGCCCACAGCTGTGGTGTGAATGCTCCCAGTTTGACCTCTCACTTGAGCAGCTGAAGCATGGACATGGAAAATGAAGAGGAGGAAATGCTCCTTAGGTTATTTAGAAGTGCAAATACAGAATTAAAAAATGTTTGTGAGATCATCTGTGATTCTCCCATCCCTACAGAATGATTTTGTGGTTGTCTGGGCAAGAGGAACTTGGAATCAAAGAGACTGGGCACTGGTGCAGAGAACCTGCTGCTTCAGGGAGACCCAAAGTATGAATAGCTTGTACCTTATTTCTACCGAGCTTCCTTGGGCCATTCCACTGATGCCCACCAGCACATAGAAATCCCTGTAATTGCTTCCTCTCTTTCCTGCCCTGGCGATGAAATAAGAATCATGAAAGGTTTTCCATATATTGACCATGGGATGGTAACATGATCCCAGAGCTGGGAAAAGGTGGAAGTAGGGCTTGGAAGAGTTTTGGTACAATCAGCATCAAATACGGAGCACTGGGTATTACTGATTTCTAAACACAGTCCCAACTTACTCTTGCAAGCACAGGCACACACTGAAAATCCCTCAGTCAGTGCCTATTTTTTTCCTAAGAAAGTTGACACAGATGGTGAGGGATGTTATTTTTATTATTTTGAAGTGTCTCTAGAAATAAGCATTTTTATTTCAGGCCACAGGTTCAAAATAGGACTTTGTTTTTTTCAACTCACCTTAAAATGCCCTTTTAGTTTGAGTTTGCAGGACCACTCTTTGCAGGGCAACTCTTTAGGGGTTGTTTCCTCCAAGGTTTCTTTCTACTTTTCCCTTTTCTTTTTTATTCTCTTCCCTTAGTTGCCCGGGGCATGCTTTTCACTATATCACACCAGAAATCTTGGGAGTTTATTTCACAGTGTAAGAGAAGTGGCAACAGATGCACAAGATAATACAAAAAGTTCGTATCTGGATCTACCAGGTTCCCATCTCCAGGTGTCTTTGGCTGCAGATTTGCTTTCTGCCTTTTGCTAGTCCACACTGGTGCAGTACGGAGCAGTTCCTTGCTCTCCCCAGCCTCAAGACTTGTCTTGCTTTATGCCAGTACTAGCGTAATGGGGCAGGCACGTGGACCAGGGAAGTGGTTTGACTGAAAATGAATTATTTGCAATTAACTAAACTAAAACATATCTTTAAAAACTAATGAAGATGAGCCCTCTCAAGGGGCAGGATGGACATCCAAGCTGCAAAAGTGAGATTGTGAGACCACCCTTCTGGGGCTGGTGTTGTATGAAGTTAGTCACCTGAGGGCCCTGCATGCAGCAGAGGATACAGTGTGTGCAAACCTTCCCATATTAGCTCTGGGTCTGGGACTAAGCAACAGGGAAAGAACAGCCTGGACTGTAACGTGAAGTAGCTGCTGGAGTCCCTGTGGGGTCTGCTCAGGGGTCATTAATGCACCTCCATTGCATTTTTGGCATAGCCGGAAGAAGGCTAGTGGGAATATTTGCGCTCCAATCACGGCTCCTGACTGCACTGCAGTGCAGATGTATCCTGAGTCATGTGCCCTTCTTTGTCTCTTATTTATCTGCTTAGATCTCATTACTGAGGATTTGGACTCGGCAGCAGGAAAGCTTTGTCCTTGTTGCTGTTTGGATTTTTTTATCTCACAGCCTTTCTGTGTCAGGTCCTAAATGGATATTTCAGTAAAACCAAAGAATCTTATAGTAAACAATAAATCTGTCTGCCGAAGCTCAAAGTTGTCTGCAAGTGCTTGGGCAGTGCTTCAGAAGCAATGTGCTAAGAGACCACAGGGTTGCATAACACAGGAAAGGCTGGAGCCTCAGCAGAGGGAATTTCATGTAGCTCTATGATCTTGGGGAGAGCTACGTTAGCGTCTATTTGTCGGGCATTTGGCCCAAAGCTGATAGCAAAATGTCCCGGAGGCACCAGAGCGTGCTCTATTAAAAGAAAATAACTGATACTAAATGTCACAGTAATTGATCCTGTCTCCTTCTAATTACCTTACCTTTTTTTTCTAGCTCTTTCTCTTGTTTCCTCTTCCCCGGCATGTTCTCCTGCTGTTTATCAAAACTATTTGCATGCATGAGCAAAACAAACCTGCTAAAGCCGCGAGAGACCCTCAGGATTTTCCACTTTGTCAGAAGCTGCCAAGTCGCAGGTGGGAGAAGCATGCTGGCAGTGACGTCAGGGCCGCTATATTCGGCCCCGCTGGCGGCTTCTAGAGCAGCATTTCCACATGAAAAGGAGACAAACGCAAACCACATGGCAGGGGACAGGAGGATGTCAGAGGGGGAAGCTCTGCAGGAGGCCACCTCTCGCCCTGCCTCTCTCCTCGGCACAAGGCGGCCTGGGTCCAGACATGGCCTGTTCACGACCCATGCGCGTGTGGGGACACTTCCTCCAGCTGCTGCCTGATTCTCACCAAAGGCTTTTTCGGGCAGTAAGGGGAAAGGCCAGGGGTTTTTTTTCTGACACCGAACATGTGCTGTAGTGGGGTGGGTTTCTACACTTGCTTTGAACCTCCCACGCTGAGTCCCCACCACTGCCCTCATACTGAGGCAGGGCGAGCTCTCCCCAGTCGCAGAGACAAGTGGGTCTGGATAACTTGAACAAAAGGCTGGAGGTTTCACTTTGGATGGGGGAACCTGGACAGAGATCCTGGAGCAAATAAATGGACAAATGTGGAGAAAGATGTCAATGCAGAGGAGAAGGACATCATGACACCCATGCTAAGACAAGGACAAGAGTCTGGTGGTGGCCTCCCAGGGTCCATCTGTGTCACTGAAGCCACTGCAGAGACTGCGTTTCCACCATGAGCTTCCTTTAGGCTGCATCTTGAATCAAAACATTTGGTTAAGAACAGCTGAGACATCAGTGTCTGTTTGCTCAGGATCCTGCTCTCAGCTGCAAGGTTCTGGCAACTTCCTTTCCTCTCTGGCTGGTGAGCAGTGTCCTTGCTGGAAAAGCTGGGCAGGCATGGGGAAATCGCTTCTCATTATCAAGCACCACATCTTGGCAGCATACTAAAAGGGTTAAATTGGTACTTCAGCAATGGACTCAAAGTTCAGAGATAAGAGCTCTGACAGACATGAAAAGCATTTTTGGCTACTGAATTATTCTTACTTCTCTTGGATGGCTGAAGTGCCACAATCAAAAAAGCCATCAGTGAGTACTGCGGACATTTATGATAAATCAGTTCCTGACCACAGCATCATTTGGAGAAAAGGGTCATGCTTTCTTTTTCTTTTCTAAAGAAATTAAGCAGACTTAGGTGATAGATGTTCCTTCTCCCTATATAGCTGATTCAGTGTCCACCAAACCACAGGTCATTGCGTTTTCATTTATATTTGCAATCTCTTATCTCCAGGGTTTTATTCTAGGAGTTGTTACTTCAGTGCAAACATTTTGCATGAAGTGTCTGGGCAGAACAAAGACTCCAGGCTATCATTGGTGACCATAACCATAATAACCTTGCATGAATATTGTAGTAAAGCCAACAGTTAAGCCATCTTATCCTTGAAGAGATGCAGGATTCCAACAGCCTTTATGACACCAAGTTCCCCTTCAGAGAGTTGACAAACAAAAATAGAGAAGTCATTTATATTATGTCCAAGCTGGGCAGAGGAACACAGCTACTGTACAATACACTGTTAATTGCGGGTTTCTATTTTTTGCCATATAATATTGATTTCCCTCCAGATAACCAGATATCATTAGTTTGATTAATGCTACCACAGCTTGCAATAACGGGCTGAAAATTCACACTGGGACATTTGTCAGCAGAAAAAGATAAAGTACCTATCAGACTTCTTTACGTATTCCCAGGAATATACTAGCCCAGGCGATTTCTGGCCATCTTGAACAAGATAGCTGAGTAAAGGGATGGGAGAGGAGAGCTGGAATCAGATTGTGCATCATGTCTCATAATATCAGGCGAATTCAGCTAGCTCAAGACTGAGGTTTTTAGGTTTTTTTGTTGTTGTTGTTGCAAGACACCGAGGTTTTCCTCCTAACAAAAGCTGTCATGTTTGCAGCAGGAGCTCCTGGCTCACACAGCCTGTCATCCTGTGCTTCTGGATTGAAAGGTGGCAGGATTATGGTTGCTTTCATTCTTTGCTTGCTTCAGAAGGAAAGGAAGCAAGTGTAGATGCTCCAAGTGGTTGCTTTATCAGTCGGATAATGCTTACAGAACAAGTGTGTTGTTTAAGGGCTGAGCATTTTTTCTGCCTTACAGAGGGTATCAGTTTGACACTGCTTTTGGGCAACATCTTTCTTTTCAGAAAAGGAAAGCATGAGCTGCATCGGGAGCTCCACTAAGACCATAAAACTCCATAAAAACAGATTATCTTGGGAAGAATAGAGATAAGAAATTGAAGCTCAGACCTGCAAAGAGCACACACTAGGCAGTCTCCTAGGGGAGCAGTCTCTGCCAGCTCTTCAAGCTAGTCGGTGCTACCATCTAGAAGATATCTCGCACCTCCTGGGATATGTAAACTGAAACTTGCCCATTAGTTGATACAGTCTGCAAATTCTACATCAGAAATGTTAGTGTGTCTAGACTCATGTACTCCTCAGGCTCAAAATAATGGTAATAGGAGCAAAATGTTCGCTTGGTCATCACACATACCAGGAAATGGAGAAGGAGACAAAGCAGACTATTTCCTTTCTTTTGATACACCAAAAATATACTCCTCTAAGGCAGTGGGGAAGGTAAAGAAGACAGGGCAGAGGGGCTGATATTTGGGCTCTGAGGAGGGGACAGTCACTACACATGAAGGTAGGGCTTCTGTGCAAATCCATTTCTAGCGTCCTTACTCATGTAGACTCCCCCAATAATAACAAAAATAGTGGGACTGCAGTCAGTGTAACATGCAAGCAATGACAGAGCCAGACACTTCATGAGTGCCAAGTCTCAGCTCTAATAATGTTATACTACAGGTAGCAGGATATGGAGGATTTCTTCAGATAAACCAGGCTCACACCCAGGGTGGTAGGTCCATCAGGAAGATGGCATTATTCTGGTGCGTCCTATTTTTTATGTAATAGTGCTATTGCCCATAATGAAGAAGAAATAGCGATTAGTTTATCCAAAACTAGATAAACAACCACTTCCTCATCAGCTTGATGAAAAACTTGTAAACTTTCTTTCTCATGGGGCTTACGGGCTCTGCATTTTGCCTTGCCTGAGCAGAGCTCCTTGTTAATGTTTACATTAAGCATATGGAACAAGTGGTCCATAAACACATGCCCAATATTGTGTCACTGACCTCTTACAGTGCCTCACCAGATAAGTCACAGCCAAGCCAGTAAATTGAACTAAGTAACTAGTTTGTGACAACAGATTAATTGAACTAGGGCATATTTGCTTCTCTTGATTAAAAAAAAAAGTGTTTGAATGTTATTGTCTCTGAACAGACTGCACACATTCAACATATGATTTGGGCTGACTGGGCAGCTGAGTCATGATGTTTTTTCTTCTAGTTGCTGTGTCTATTGTGGGACAGTCATCTTGGGAAGAACACTTCTGGTGTGTCTTCCAGTAATGTGGCATGTATGTGAACTTTGAATTCACTACCTACGTGTCTTTTTTCCTTTGCAATTTAGACAGCCACTGTCTGAAAGCCTTTTGACTGCCTAATCACTCAAATATTCTCCGAAAGCAGGAACAAAATGCTAGTGACTATTGTTGAAACGAAGTTGTTTCACAAACCCAAATGTAGCTAACATTTGCTTTGTATTATCCCCACTCTCCTCACACATTCCTCTCTACAGGTCCAATTTTAGCAGCTCTGACCCTGAGAACCTTTTCTCAGCCACAAGTGTCAGCAATCAAATCAATCTTAAAAACACAGAAAGATCTAGCCTGTCTTCCATGCCAAGCATCATAAAGTGCGTTGATACTTTTTGTTATTCCCTTTTCCAGGCAACCACACATCATCTGCATTTACTGCTATGAAAAGGGAGAGATGACGTGACAAAAAGCTCATGAATTCTTTCTGCAGGCTGGATGGGAAGTGCAGCTGAGGATTTTGTTCAAACACTAAAAGTGCAGAACCGTATGTCTCTATTTTGGAGACACAAGTGAAGATCAAAATATTTTCTCTGCTTTGTTTTCCCTGAGAAGCAAAGTAAATCTTTTTAACTTTCTGCCAGCTCTTCAAATCAGGAACCTTTGAAAGACTCCAAAATTAAGTAAAGGCAAGTTTAGAGCTGCTTAACCCTGTCATTAGCATTTGTAAGCTGCCAAAGATTGATATTCCTTCTACCAGACAGGCTGGATGTAATGAAAACACAAGGTAATAAGAGAGGAATCTGTTATCCAGTGGGTACAAACTGTTAGCTAAATCAATACATTATAGACTTGGGAACTTCTGTAGGCTGAATTATTGCTGAACTACTCTGGAGAACCACCTCCAATTTTAAAAGTTCACCTACTTTTGCAAGATATTGGGAAGGAGACTGTGAGGAGAATGGAGCTACCTCATAATAAACAGAGGGAAAGTAAAAGAGAGGAAAAAATGAAGGGATAATGGAAGTGCGGAGCTGTCTCTCCTTTTTGTACACAGTGCTCTCTCCAGGGTGAGTGCAGAAGTCAAGACCTGCACAACTGTTTTGTGATTTTGCAGTGCTCGTAGGAAGTGCCTTATGGAACCTCATTGAATAGGTAACATTGAATATAACTTCTGCAATTTAGACTCCCATAAGACATTTCATAATGAACATTGAGTGTCACTACTCGGGTCTGTGACCTTGGCCTTGCTCTGGCCTGTAGGCTTCAAACTCCTCACCCGCACTGCAGCAGGAGGGTTGTAAGGTGCAAAGAGCTTTGCTGAATGAAATAGACTTCCTATTTCTGCCTGCCTGATTTTATTTGCACAGTATGTCATAACCTTTAGAAATACAAATTGCCTATGTATTTAGATTTAAAAATAATGGTGCGGGGGAGCATGGCAGGGGAAAATTGATGCTTGGTCCTTTGAAGGGACACTCAGGAACAAAAGAAATTTTTTCCAAGTGATGAACAGATGTGAAAATGGCAATAATACACATGGGCTCCTGGAACGAAAAGATCATCCAGATGAATTTTTCTGGTGCTGCAGTAGTTTATTCCTGTAATCTGTGTTTGAAGCTTTTATTAAAGATTACTATAATATCAATGAAGTATTCATCATTTGTGATGCTGATGTAAGATTAAGTGACCTGTTCAGAGTCATGACAAGTCTCCAGACAAGTCTGGATCTGAACCACATTTCTTGATTCTCTGCAATTTCATAGGGAGAATTTCCAGGTAACAACTTTTGGCTTCATCTCAGCCAAAGGGTCATAAATGGAACGTGAAGATGGAATGATCCCCAGGAGAAGGAAGGAATTATTTACACCCAGCTGGATTGGGGTGGAGGGATTCAAACAGGAAATGTTAAACCTCTTGCCCTGTAGGTGTCTCAATAAAATCTTTTCCTTATGTGAGCAGATGATCATAACTTAAACTCAGATAAAGCTTCTCCATAACGGGAAATTCTCCCATTATGTCTTCTTGAAACAAATGTGAACAAATAGGTGCCATTCCCCCCCAAACACCTGTAATCCAAAATGAATCTTAAGATTAGTAAAATTAATATCCAATTTGCAAGATTTTGCAATGTTTACATCATTTTATTCTTGGTTTTCTACACACACTAAGAAAGATTCCAGAGATGTTCCCAAAGCTAAGCCATAGTTCATCAGGAGATACAGGTTCAGTACCTACAGCAGGACTAGATGATTAGGTATAAGAGACAGCCTAAGCACACCCAGGACCTATGGACCCAGGACCTATGCTCTTTCCAGCACCTGCCTGTTATATTAGTGATGGTTCAAAGCTACTGATTTCTGAACAGTGTTTCTGAATGCATACAGTATCAGAAATTTACACTATCACTTCTAGATTAGTGAGGCGATGTCTTCCCTTCTATGACAAGAAATTAATATATGTCTCTTGTCTGTGAATTATTTGACCTCAAATACTGCGTGCTGAAAAATGCCCTGAGGAAGTATGGCCACCTGCTTGCCCTGTCCATATCCCCTTCAGTGTGCGTCCATCTGCTCTGGATTATGATGAAGGTAGTGCAGGGAGGAAGGCAAGCCTTCAGTCTGACCTGGCAGGGGCATTCTTGGTTCATGTGCTTGTAAACTTACACATTGATTGACCTGGGAGGGTTCTGATTGTGCCAAAACAATTGTGTGAACTGAGGTTGGAGGATAAGCCCAAAAAACATAAGTGCAGTCTGAAGCTGGATTACAGCTTTGTAGCCAGCTGCCTCCAGATGTTGAGAGGGACTGGCTTTGTTTTATGTGGTAGATATAAAGAGGCTGCAATTGTGAATTGCCATATGACAAAGCTGCTTGTTTGAAAGGGCATCAAAAGAAAAAAGATAAAAAAATCAGAACCATGTGGAACAAAAGAGAACCAGCTCCTTGGAGCAGATCTGGCTCTAGGGAAGAAGCTGGGCCAGGCCCCAATCTTGGTCTGGCTGTGGATTTCATTCCAGGCTCCTTCACCTCCCAGCCAGCTGCTTCACCTCCCCCAGTGCTCTCCAAATGGCTCTGTTTGTTTGCTATCATCCCCACACCTTTTTGCATTTGCTGTTGTTGTTGTTTTGCTCTGCTTCTGCATTACATGGCATTTTTTTTTCTGCTCTGGGCTGAGGAACATCTTGATCAAAATTTACAGCCAGAAGTTTTTACACATCTTGAGTGCTTACTGAAAAGAAGTTGAGTCAATAAGAAGACAGAAATGTGAGGCAAAGAACTTCAACATGCAGTGAAATTCATCTTCCATCATCCTTCAATAACTGAGCTTTCCCTCTGGTATCTCCTGGACGTCTGTGGCATTAAGTACATCAGAATTTTCCCCAAAGCTACAGCTAACCTAGCATTTTATTTCACAAAGTGACTAAGGGTGGGCATGGTGGAAGCAATACGAGTGAGGCAGGTATACAGTGACCATTTGTCACCCTCCAGATTTCTACAACCATAAAGATACAGTTCCCTGCCTGCCTGTGACCAGTCACCCGACCTCAACAGATGCTTAATCCTAGTTTTGGTGAACACTCACAGGAAGTGGAGAATGACGGAGCGCTCTAGATCTGCACCCAGGATGTCTCTTTTAGAGGTTGAGAGAGGGCAGAACATCATTTGGTTTGTTTGTTTGTTTGTTTCCTATAAGGCCCTGAATTCACTTGTGTTAATCAAATATTGCCATGATCGGGACCCTTCTCTGATACCTTCTGCTGGTACTTTGCTCTGCTGGCTGGCCCTAAAATCACCATTTCTGTGTAATAGCCAGAGCTGGCAGGATCAAAGGGGTGCAGGACATCACTGTGATCTTGTGGTCATACACTATGCATTTTAATAATTTGAAAAGTTAGACCAGGGGGATGAAAATAGGTCATAGATTCAGAATCCCAGCACTAGTCATAAGGATGGACCAAGCAGATTTACATAAGACCAAAACATTTCCACAAAAGCTAATATGATGATCCTCATTAGTGTTGATTGCCAGTCATGGAAATCACGTTAGTTGACTGAACACTCTCTTATCCTTATTAGTGCAAGTGGTCTTGCTGTTACTGAAATCTCTTCAGTAGACACCTGATGACTTTCATCACTGAATGGAAACTCTCCTGCATAGGAACAGTTTTGACAGGGAGTTTATAAAGGGCCCATCTCAAAGGAAATGGTAATTCATAGGTGCACGTGCCTTCTGGTTTCAAGCCCTGGACTGAAGGAGTCTAAATTATCCATATCACACGACTGATTTCACTGGGATATGATTTTTGATAGTTGTACATCTGTTTCACATGACTCAATTGAGTAGCAGGAGGTCAGAATGCTTTTCAGAATACTTCTCATTACAGGTTTTGTATCCACAAAAAGCCTCACCAGCAAAAGGGGCCCAAGATGGGCCCAAGAGGGGACTCAACTTGCTTCCTCATAGAGAGGTGTGCATACCCCCTGGGTGAGGGTAGTGGTGACACTTGTAGGCTTTGGAAGAAATCAGTTTAGAGTTGTATTCATCAGGATACAGGACCAAGGAAGGTCATGCTAATGATGGGCCTCTACTTCTTGGCTTGAGAACTCCTCCCCCTTGGCAGGTCTTGGCTCCTTTTCAGACTTGCTGGGTTTCAGCTGGAGGAAATTTGTACAGAGCCTCTAGGGAGACTGGAGGGGTCAGTAAATTCTCCAGCATGGACTGTTCCAGTTGATTAGTGGCAACATGCAATGTGTGTCCTGATATTGACCTGATGAATGTGGTGCTGACTTAGGCTTTGTGTATGCCTGCATACTGAATATTGTGTGCTGGAAAGTAAATAACAGCAGAGGAGCAAATGGGGCTGTGATGACATTTCAGTGGCCATAATGCTTCCATCCACAAAATGCAGTAGTTATGCATCATTTTAATGGTAGGAAGAGATAAGCAGCCAGCTATCTGTATCTGGAAAATCAAAAAAGGAAAGCAACATTAGAGGAAATAGATAGGCAGTGGGTGTTCAAGGGCAATGAGTCATCCCTGCCACAAATAAGGCTCAGAATGAGGAATACTAATAATTAGGCAACATATTTCAAAAGTTCAGATCTTTCCTCCTTTCTCAAATTATCTTTTATGCCCTGGGGATATTTCAGAATGACAATGTCTGCATTAGGAGGTAGATGTGAAGAAAATCCACTATGGGAAAAAATGACCTAAGAGTATATACAGAAAATTAAAATTCACCTGTGAAACTTATTTTCCCTGAAACTCATGTAGCTCCTGTGGAGGAAACTGGCATCATGATGGCCAGCAAGCTAAACGTAAAGCTGATGGTCCCTGTACCTGCCAGTCTTCTGACTTTCTTCATGATACTCATTGCCTTGGTTTGCTCAGTTCTGGTGCCTTTCAGTGAATAAAATGAATCCCTTTCTCGCCCAGGTAGCACAGGTACTGGGGAGACCCAGGAGACACAGACACATGCCTTTCAGTTTAGAGTGCTAGCTGTTTTACCAGAGTGGTACCAAGCAAAATGAATTTCTTCTGCGCTGCCTGGAGCTTTCTTGGGTTGGAAGCAGAGTGTTTGACCCCAGAGGAGGACAGGTAGCCCTAGCCAAAATCCTGACTGCCTGGAGCTGAAATTGCCAAAGTGCAGATCTAGATAAATACAGATTCTACTTCGAATTCCAGCACTCCAGCTTCCTGGAAGTTGGAAGCAGAGATGAAAGACAGATGCTGTCTTCATTAATGATTTCCTAGGAAAGATGTTTCTTTAGATCTTCAGTCTCTCTTAGCATCCATTGGGCAGCAAACAATAATACTAAATAGTCTCAAAAGCTCAAATCACAGACCTATTTTTGGGCCTGTGCTTGGTAGAGTCTAATCTCTTTCTCAGCTGGAGTAAACCTTAACTGAGCACATGGTTCTTCTGAAACTTCAGGGCTGAAGCATTGCCCACTTCCTCTGCTCATTCCCTTGGCTGCCAAGTTCTGCTTCCATCAGCCTGACTTCAGTGACAAATGTCACTGCTGACACTGCTGTGGTGGGTGCACATCATCATTGTAATCTGTATGCATTTAGCCATCCCAGCATGATAGGAGAATGATTAGGAGAATAGTTAGGGAGTAAATTAAAAACTCCCAGCAGTTTCCTCTATGAAGCTACTAACTTACAGGCATATTTTTTCACAGCATTACTGAAAAATGCCATTAGTTATACCTGTGAATACATGTTAGATTTAAACCCCTGGTGAGAATTTTTATTAACATACAAATATGTTAGGGCTCTTATGCTGCTTAAAATGTAATTAACCATCTTCTGAAGATTAAGGGTGCATAATCATAAAGGAACTACACTCTTGTGCATTTAATTCTTCTAATCTGCTTTATGTTGATGTTAGTGTGGAAGAGTAATTGCTAGTTTGCCTTAATAGTTTGGGTTTGTGCTGTAGAAATAAGTTGTTATTGGAAGTAATTTCAAACTTCATATTTGGTAGGCTTGCACTGATGGAAGATGATAAACTGCAGAGACAGAGTAGGAAAACTTGCTTATTTTATTCTTATGTTGCTGTTGCAAATACTGTGCAGCTGTAAAACTGTATTTCAGACAGCTTCATTCAGCAGACATAGCAGGCAAACAGGAAGAAGGTGCAGGCACATCCAGTGAGTGATAAAGATAAGAGCAGTAGACTCTAAGTAATCTCTTTAAGCACTAATTTTACACATAACTTGTCAAGCAAGTCATGTGGGGATCCAGCTATATCTTTGAGCAGCAAACACAAGGCAGAGGTGAAGATTTTTGAATCATCGATTTGCTGGGCTGTACTATGGGAGCTGAGCTTGTGAAGTATACTCTGAAAAATATTAATGATTTTATGTTTTCATTAAAGCATACCATTGCAGCAGTCCATTCTCCCAGGATTGTCACTATGCCCATGCAAAGGCTATCAAACTTCTATGAAAAGAGGTTAAAATCTTCCGGGAGCCAGAGCACTGTTCCTTAGGGTTATTTATTTCCTAGCAACATGATCAATAAAACCATTAGGTAACTCAGAGGACTCCATAGAAATCGTTTTTTTTCCCTTCCCCCTCTCTTTTAGCATGACTTCTTGCAAAGTAAGGTGGAACAGGGAATACTGGGCATAGGGCATGAGCAGAGGGTCTCAGCTGCATGAATTTACATTGAAGTTGGGCAGGAATTCTGCAGCCTGATTCCAGGGGCATTGGCAGGACAGGAGTTCGCATGGAAACCCTGTGCAGAAGAGCCCAGCTGCTCCTGGGGTGTGAAGGCGATGGAGCCTGGCTGGTGTCCGCGAAGGACACCAAGCAGGGAGCCTCCTCCTTGCTTTCCAGGAGAGCTGCTGTAAGAAAAGCGAGCAGGGGCTCTCAGGGCGGTAGGAGAAAAAGGGCCTCCCACGGCAATTTTAGCAATTGTAAAATGATTCTGAGTTTAGCTGCTTTTCAGGATAAGGACCTAGGCTTAACACCCTGCTCTCCGTGAGCCCACAGTAACTTGTGGCAGATGACTGTGGTCAAATGGACTCTGCTCTAAGGGAGAGTGGAGACAGCATGGCTAAAGGGAGCAGCCACACACGGTCTGAGAAGGACTCATTGGCCGCTTTGTGCTTGTTTTTGTTATTTCCAAGTGAACAGGCTTTGTTGAAAGTCTCTTTTCCTTGCAGCTTCCTTCTGAGGCAGGTATGCTGAGCGGCCCTGGTGTTTGCTCTGGGCCTCAAACCACGATGAGCTCTTGAGGCAAAATCAGGGAAACGATTCCACCACATTCACACCTTGCTTCTCCCTCTCCTTGTGCCAGGGGGAAGCTGCTGTAGAAACTACAGGAGTTTCTGCCTGGTGGAGCGATGGCCCTAGAAGCTCCTGCTGCATGATTCAAAGCCCATGAAAGCCACAAAGATGTTTCCATGGGTTTTCCATCAGGCCCTCAGAATGCTCAAAGAACATCTTCAATTCTCACTTTTCAGCTGGCCATTATTTTCAAATACAGACAAAAGCACCAGAGGTTGTTCAATTATGAATGGAGTTTCACATAGGCCTGACATTTTGTTAGAAACTGGTATTCAGCAATGCCCGACTTTAAGTCATGCTGAATAAGAACTGCAGGTTCCTGCAGCACCGGCATGAGCCTGAAGGGCACTGTCAGATCAGGGCAAGCTTTGGCCCAGTGCCCACCATGGCTTGGGTCCAGGCTTTTTAGAGCAGTTTTAGAATAGGATAAATCTTTAAATCCCACCAAAACTGCACAAGAGTCCAGTGTTCAATTAGCATCTTCTCAGCATCCCAGGTTGAACATATATATCAAGGCCAATGAAGAGGACATCAGCTCTGTTTCACAGCTTTGTTTAAGGACTATTAGCCTGAGCAACCTTGGATAAAGTGAAGTTGAAAACCTGACTAATTCTGCTTGCCATTCAAGCTTGTACAAAATAAAATATTAAACTTTAGACAGAACACCAGACATTTCCCCATTCTAATATTTTTAAGTCAACACAGAACAATAAAATATGAATATTTTAGGTTCATAATACAGACAAATAGGAAATAGAAGCTGTATTGTGTTTGACATGCATGACTAGCTCAGTAATGTTAATGTGATTATCTCATTGAACTTCTATGCCATCGCTTAAGGGTAGCTTTGTCTTGCTTAGCTTGGATGTCTATAGTTGCCTCCTCTAAGCTCAGATTGGTAGTCATTTTTAAGCTTACAGAAAGAGGTATGTCTGATTTTCCTCATCTGCCGCAAAAATATTGTTCCTTTTTGGTGTTGCTTGGCAGTGGCAAAGCTTGAGTGATGTCTCTACAGGTTCTCAATGAAATATTTTAGTGTCTCCAGCTTGGCTTCCAACCAGAAGTGTAGGAAACCATATGAACACTTAAAATATAAATTATAGTGAGTGCTCAGCATCTCTAATGGTAATAAATACTCAAATTCAGTCCTGCCCCTCAAGCAGTAAAAACGCTTCCAGGGTTGTCTTGGTCAGAGTTAGTTTGGATGGGTGTCCCTTGGTTATTCACCTGCCCAACACATTCTTCTACCTAACCTGTGGGCCCTACCAACTCAGCAATAACATACATTCAAGGTGAGGGTGACAATAAGCAAAACTGGGCAGAGCCTGACAACAAGGGAGTCTTTAAAAGTCGGAGCAAGGAAACACTGGATGCCTCGGGAGCAGAGGTGGAGAAACAAAAGAAGGTGGTTCAGAATGATTTTCAAGGAGAATCTGGGACAAGATTAATGATTTTTTTTGGGTGGTACTGTCCTACCTACAGTTCCCTTGCTCTCCCAGCAGCATCATGCATGTTCACAGAGCCAGCTGTGAACGATGCGTTCCGTTTTGGTGCTGTGTCTAAGTCCTGGAGCTCAGAGCCTTCAGGTCGCACTGACAGCCATGCTGGGAACCTAATCCTGGTTTATGGCATTTGTTTTCTGGAGAGTGATCACATTAAATAATCTGGATTATTATCTACTTTGTCAAGTTCTGTTAAAAACTCATTAAGTTCTTCTTCTATCTCCTCCTACTATTTTCCCAAGCAGTGATACCTTCTGATCTCCAGATTTACTTGTTATGGCTTAGTAAGAAGTGCCATTTAATCAAAAATGTGCAATGGGGAAGGGAGCTGACACAAAATATTAATATTTTTCTTTTCTTGACTCTAATCAGAACACTTGTGAAAGTTCCTTCCCCAATTGAAATGCAAGCAGTCAGAGCTCTTTTATATCAAATTTCTATTTTCTTTCCTGTGTTACCTTTTTTTTCTTTTGAGGTATCATTTCTGGTCTGGTGAGGACAATAAGACCCCTGGTTTTGATAGGCACTGGACTGAACCTTGAAGAATTTCGCAGCTGTATTACACCTCTGCTCTGCTCAGCCCTGTTTGCTGTCCCTGTGTGTCTTACAGTTCTGGATAGGAATCAAGAGTCAGTCCTAGCTTGGCCAGTGGGCGTCTATCAGCGCTTTCCTGGCTCTCTCAAATCTGGTGTAAGCCTCTTCTCTCCCTGCTGTGGTCACAGCCTGAGACGGCTACCAGCCCTGCACCCAGCTCCCCTTCTTTCTTCTTTCAGACTATGTACAGCCAGTTTTTAAAAACTTCTCATTGAAGGCCAGAGTTCAATATGCTAGTGAAACTTAAAAACTCAAATGACCATTTACAGTTTTAATGGGCTTTCTCATAAAATGTGACCATAAACTATGATTAGTAAAAAAAATTATTTGTTACACATTTTTTTAAAAAAAGTAAAAATACTTATTAAAACACAACAAAAAAATGGAGTTGTTATCTCCCTGATGTATTAACAGAGATGCAGAAATTATAAGGAACATAATAGCTCAAGGAGTTAGTGCAGATAATAGACAAGAAGATGGAGGACAACTTCTTTTGCCAGAATTGTATGATAACAACTTGTGTCTATAGTGAGCAGGGATCAAGCCTAGCCACACAATTCAATACATGAATGAACCCAAAGCTGTTTTAGATGTTCCACAAGCAAATTAAAGGCCCAGAAAATGTTACAGAGTCTTGAGAAGTATTTGACAGCTTGTTGGGGAGGAGGCAGAGGATGCAGAACAGATGTTGTGAAGATGCCTCTGATCTTAACATCTGCTCCATAGTTCCTGCAACTGGGAAGGTCTGAAGTCGATGACCAGTTTCACATTGCTGTTATGTCCATAATCTCTACCCTGAAGCACATGTAAAGGGTAAGTGTGTACTTACATAGGCTTTTGGCCCATGACTTTAGCAACCTGAAGTCAGTAGGACTTAGAAACTTGATGGGAGATAGATAATCAAGTGCTTAGCTGGTTCCTAATTAGTGGTGAATTGGTCCCTTAAATCAAAAGACACAAAACAACCACTGAGAGCAATGCAAATTCCTTGAGTTAAATTGGCCTCTGTGGAGTTCTGCGCATGTAAGTGGGAGCATGCGTGTTTGGAGGGAGGTAGGTTGATGAGCTTGTTTTGAGTTTATTATTTTCCCCTACAGTTTCTATTGCACTGTCTTCCTATTTTATTTATTAGCCTTCACTCTCTCTCTGTTGTTGCTTCATTTTCTTTTACCCATTACTTTGGCTTTAGTATGTTTAAAGCCATGGGAGTCTTCAGTTTTAAAGACTGACTCCACCTCTGGGAAATCTCAAATAGTCTGTCTCAAATTCCTTATAGCCAGATGTGGACAGGACAAAATACAATAAAATGCATCACTATTCCTCACTCCCATCACCCTTTTGCTCTTTCAGCCACTAATCTAGTTTAATTGCCTTTTTTTATATAACTGTAATTTTGAATACTTGAACCTTGTATATACCAAAATTAACAGTGAATGCCTGACAGGACATTTTCTAAAAGTACTATATTTGTCACAGTTTTCCCCAGCCCAATTTTGTACGCCATTGTGAGTCTAACGTCAGAAGGCTGCCCCAGATATTCTCTCCATACTTAGTTCAGAGTTCAGCTGCATATCAAATGCGTAGCAGGACTAAATATACCCAGAAGCATCAAAATCATTGATCAGAGGTGGTGTATTTGATACATACACATGCAGTAGACACAGTGGATCTTCTGGGAGCTACCACTCTGCCCACCCATGAGATGTCTAGAAATCTTGGACAAACATGTAAAAGCCAAGAACTCTTCCTGGAGAGAATTGAGGATACTTTCAGCAAAAATTGGCAGATTGGGCCTAACATTTCCAGATATGTTTATGGGTTGATTTGATAGATCTGAATCAAGAAATGCCATATTAACAGAGATGATATTGACAGGCAGATTGCGTGCTCAGAATAAATGCTGTTATATGGAAAAAAAATCCAAGGGTTCTTTTTTTTTCTTTTAATTTCTCTGAAACTGAAATATTGCCAGAAGAAATCTTCCAGCAAATTTGGCTTTCTTGGTGAAAGAGACCTTCCTGCTTACTTGTGTGGTTCCAGAATAATGTATATGTTTCTCCTTTTCCATGTCTTGATGGCTTGACATCAGGCAAGGCATTAGGAACTACACTGGTAAGAATAATACAGGCATTTCAGTATTTTCTCTTTGTTGCATATGGCTCTTGTCAAATGCTTTATGCTCCTTGATACTGTAGGCAGTTAGATCCTTCATGGGAGGGTTGGTCATCACATCATTTTCAAATGGGAAGGTACATTGTTGGATGATTTGTGCTTGAAAGAAAGCCAAACTGTGCAAATGTGCAGCTTAGCTTGGATGTCACAGGATGTGGGTGGTTATTGGCAGTGCAGGATGACAGAGAATCCTGGTGTCACTGTATGTCAAAGAATTATAAGTCTTTTTCTGACAGCCCAAGGAAACAAACGGTTAGGATCAGATGGTACCAACCAATGACTCCTTGCAGCCTCACTTTACTGTTATTAAAGATGTGTTTTCTGTGAAAACAAGATGTTAAAATCACCTGTGGCCAAGTTCTGATAATAATGTAATTCAGGAAATAATTAGGATCCAGGAATAGAAGCAAATACATGTTATTGAAGAGCATCTGGAGTATTAGATTCTCGTATTTGGGGCAGTTCCGGACAGCCAGGGATGATCTGCTTGGGAGTGTGGCCTCAACACTGTGCTTGCATTCATTACGATAAATGGCAGCTCATGGTGTGCAATGTGGGAAATTTACAACACCTGATTTCCTCTTTGGAAAAGAGGAAACTGGAAGATTTAATCTTGTCCTACACCCTGGGTGTAACCAATAAAAAAGGTAAACATAGAGGAGAGCCTTTCCAGTGATACCCCTTCCTGTAGTGAAACAGCCCACACTATTGCTCTAAGTCTCGCTGGTAACAGTGACCATTATGGGTCTAGCAGGATCACTAGATCTCAAGATATTTCCTCCAGCAAGACCCCTATTATAGCAGGCACCCTGAAAGTACAGGACTGGAGAAACAATTCATTTCTCAGGTTTAACTGATATATTTCACAACAGCCTAAAAGAACTCTTCCGTCCTGACATAACACTTAACTGACCTGAATCAAAACCAGCTGTTCTCTACCACTGAAGTGCCTCAGTCTGAAAAAATGCAAGTGAAGAAAGTGAAGGCCTTGGCTGAGATATGTGTAATTACAGATTTTGTGCATGTTAGGGACTCTTTATTTTACACCCTCCAATAAACCTTGTCTATAGCATTAGGTAGCATGGAAAATTACTGGCTTAAAAATGCATTTGCTAAGGCAGAACTTGAGGTCTGCATAGCAGGCATGTGTAGTCTTGCCTTCAGGTCATCCTTCAGAGCCAATATGGACAGGTACCTCCCTCAGCTGCTACAAAGATCAGTGGTAATTTCCCTCTCTAGATTAAGGGGCAGCAGACCTCGGCATGATGAAGGGACAGGACAGGATGCAGTGTGGGCTGCAGGCCTGTACATTCCGCTTGGGACGTCAGACAGGGAGCAGTAGGAGGTCCCTCTCCTCTTCCTCCTCACACTTCCAAGCTGGCATCGTCACAGTCTTCCCGTATGACGTTTGCAGTCAAACAATAAATACAAAATAGGCTGACTGTTTGAGGTCTGCCTCAAAAACAAACAAAAACACTCACAGATCCAGTGACTGTAGATTCTTTCTTCACCAATCAAAACTGTTGATGCCAGGTAAAAACAGGTAATAAATCCAAAAGGCAAAGCTTGAGGGTGTTAACATTTTTAATAGCAATTGGCTCAATCTAGGTGGTGGAACCGGCATCCTAAAAGCTTTTTTTTGCTTTAATTCCTAATGACTATCGTACCCCTGATATTCCCCCTCTGTCCACCTTGGTGGGCATTAATCTGCCTTTCAATTTCCCTACCATCTTTCAGATAGTGAAAAGAAAATAAAAGAAACTAAGCAATAGCACATAGTCCACACACAAGCCTATGCAAACTGGTAAGGTTGGAGAGAAGTCAGCTGGAAATCAGGCTGCTTCCTGGAGTTGAAGTGGAACAACAAGGAGCAAATGATGAGACAGCGTGGTTTACATACTGTATTGTCACAGAAACCTTCAGAGTTAAGCGTATATTCATGAACATAGAAACTTCCATACCTGGCTATGTTACCTATGTACATAGGTATACCTGATAACTCACTCAAACCTCTGGACTATCAGCGTGCTTGCAGCAATTGCTCTCGATTGGGATAAAGTAGTTTATAGATACTTCCATTTTGCCCTTTGTGCCACATCAGTGGGAAATTAAAGTAACTTGACCCACAGCCATAAACTCACATGTGCGCTCTTAACTGGACAGTGCATTGATGCCATGTTCTGCTTCCACGACCTCTGCACACCATTATTTGAATGACTGCACAGATCTCATCTTCTTTTTTTTTTTCCCTACTGAAGAACTGCATATATCTCACAGACTATATTGGAGCTGGGAATGTGCCATTAATCATTGCAGGAGACAAAAGACTTCTCCCATATGTCTTCCAATGTTTGCCACATTTACAGGTGTCTCTGCCTTGAACCCACATACCTTCTGGCAGCTTCTGGGAGGAGAAGAGAAAGCTCCAAGTCTGGTGTTCGCCCAGCCAACTTGTGAAGGGTAAGTCAACGGTGAGGAGACACAAACTAGTCAGCAGTGTGAAATCCCTCACCAAAACCTGCTGTCTGTGAAAGACAATAAATATGCAGCTTCTTTATTAAAATAAATGAATAATAAATGAATAATAACCAGTGATTAAAATCCCCAGTATCACAGCCCCATCTAATGGACTGGCTGAAAGATATTTGGAAGACCTACAAAGTAGAGGCTACCAATCTGTTCTCTTGCAAAATAAGTTATCCTGATGAACAGGAGCCTGCAGCATATTAAACTCTTAATTATGGGCACAGGAGGCATTTTTTATGAAAATTAAAAAGGTTGCAAAATGGCTACAGCCTCTGGGAGGCAATTCTTTGAAGCAAAACGTTAGCTCCGTGTTAGTGACTATTTTATCTGCTGCATTCAGTATTCTCTTGGCATGGATTAGCTTAGAAAGGGAAGTCTCCATATTTCTTAGTCGTATTATCATTATGCCAATGCCATAATCCTACAGAACAGCACAGGCCCGGGGGAAAACACAAGGAAATCACTGAGAGAAGAGAGCTATCAGCTAATCCAGGCTTCATTTGCTATTGTACATTGGAGCTTATTTTTAGCTCAGAAAAATGGCAAGCAATGTGTGGCTTCCATAGAAATAGCTTGGCCTATGCAGTGTAAGTCTAAGGGAAAACCAGATTTATGGCTGCCTGTGTCGCATGCTGCGTTATTCATCCACATAAGCTGGCCTGCAACATGGTTATGGTGGTACCATGATGACCTTAATGATGGCTATGAACCTTTCGTGTATTATGGCAGAAAACCTGTGGATTGTCCTGAACAAAACATAGTTACTAGCAGTAGGATGTTGAGAAAAGGGTCATCTAGAGCTTTGCATCCTAGTACAGAGTTTCTGAAGAGAAAGGATCCTTTTAACCACAGTGCTTGATGACTACTGAGCATCTGTAAAGGTATTTTAGAGACAAGTATTTTGGTGATACGAAATACTTGGTGCATCTTCCTCCAAGCTGCTCGTAGTTCCCCCAGCAGTGTCAACTGAAAAAAAATACATCTTGCTGATGACTCAGAGCTCTGAGCCCCTGCTCAGTAGCACTAATTAGGCACATTGCTCCCGAAATCAGGGAGAGGAAGGCAGCAGCAGACCTTTATAGGTGTTTTTGTCCAGGGAGCCCACTTTCGTTTGCTTCCAAACATTTCCCAGCACTTTATTTGGCTCATTAGGAAAAAAACTCAGGCAATGAGAGATCTGTCATTTCCCTTGGGGGACTGAGTACCTAGGTACAAACAAGGCCTTTCTGCACCACATCAATAATAGCTGCTCTGTGTCTTGCAAGATTCTGAGCTGGGAATCTGACTGTAATATTTACTGTGCACAGTTAACTCAGGGCCTAGTTTGGGCTTTGGTAAGCGATGTAAATCCCTGCCAGACCTGACTAGGGAACTGACTCCACCTGAGCAATAAACCTTTACTTTCCCTAAATTAAGAGACTCTCCAATAAAGCATTATTTTCAGACAAATATAAGTTTTGAGGGAAAGATCAGTTCAGAAAAAGCAAATTTTGGATGTGATTTTCTGTCCTAGCACTGATCATTACTGATTCCCTTCTCCATGCTGGAAGGACAGCATGCAAGTTTTCACCTTCTAGAGGCAGAGCTACCCCAGTGACCACAGAATTTCCCTTGTGCTGAACAAGTGCCAGCTTCTCATTTCAAAGGCATCAGGCTCCTTTCAGGACCTACACAAAACATTTGCAAGGAAGCACTTTCCCTAAGTATTACTTAGGGGAATTCATTCAGCTGGGGCTAATGACTTTGCTCAGAGACTGACTTTTCTGATGCAGACAGGTTCATTCCCGAAGGCAGCAGGGGCTGAGGCTTGGGACACTGCCATGGGCTGCGCCACAGCAACAGGGGCTCGCAGGTCTCAGCAGCTGTACCCACATGCAAGGCCACCCGTGTCCAAGCTTTACAGCCCCTTCTCCAGAGCCGTAACAAAACTAAGGCAGAAAAAGTGGGCAGACTGCTGGCTGACAGGTGGACAACATTGTGGTCAAAACCGTTCCCATTTCTGAGCGGTGCCATCTCTCCTAATTGCTATGGCATGTAGGATGACAGCCCTATCTACCCAGAGAGCCATTAGGAAGGAAGAGCTTCGAGCAATCAGCATTTCTACCTAGTTTCATTCCCAACTTCCATGTCCTGGCTTCACCACTCCGGTGCATGCTTCTTTCTGAAACGCTGCTCAGAAAACAGGGACATCTAGCGACTGCATCCGATATTCCAATAAACATCACTATTCCCTTGAAAATCTCGGAGAATTCACCTAATTCCTCTCTCAGCTCTAGAAATAATAATAAATGTATTCCATCATAACACAAGTGTGAAGGGAGAATTGCAAATTCCGTGCTTCATTTTGAAAGTCTCAGGAGCATCACTTCTGAATGAAGCTCTACATTGGGTTAACCAGATTAAGTGAAGCTGGAGCTGGTTTCAGTTGCTGCTGCTGGCCTGGAGAACTGGACCTGCAGCACTGGGACCAAAACCTGCTGAGGTTGAGCCCAGCAAATCATCATCAGGGAAATATTAAGCCTCTCCTTGCTGTCTGAGGCATCTTGGCCAGCATTTGAAGGGAGCAGATACTAGTGGAGGTTTTCAAGGCTGGCAACTCCCAGTCTTTGGACCTTCTGCAGTACCTGTGCACCAAAAGGGCTGTCACCGTGAGAGATTTCAGCACCCATCTTGAGCTCCCCATAGCTGCACTAACCACATGTCACATTTACTCATCATCAGCCACGTGCCACCCTTATCTGGAACCTGGGGTGCAGCCCGCGGGCTGGAGGTAGACCCCGTACCCCTGGGGGCCAGGGGATGGGAGAAGCAAAGGCTGCTGTGTGCTCTGCTTCTCCATCCGGCCCGCTTTACCCGCTCGGCCTGAAGCCTCGTGCAGCAGGACAAGAGTGCGGCACTGCAGCAGCTCCCCTTTCCGTGCTCCCGAGGATGTCCACACTTGCAGCATGCAGCAGCCTTCCAGACCTCCCCTGGGGCTCTCCTGTCCTTAGGGAACAAGAGGGAGATGATGTGAGAAGCAGGCAAGGAAATACTATCATTTGCTTCAACAAGAGAGGTATGTTGCAACTCCAGGCACAGCTCCCTTAACAGGACTATGAGTAAATACGTGCTAGAAAAGGAGTTTTTGCACACAGCAGCCTTCTGTTCACTTGCAAATGTGAACACACACAAATTTCACACTGGTAGTGGCAGGTTTCAGTCTCTGTTGCTCTGATAGGTGTCTACCAGGATCCCTGGGTTCATGTGATTTGAATTTCCCTGCCTCCAAGTGTATGGATGGCGCTGACATATTGTGGAGAGTGCTTCATATGCAATCCACTTGTTTTGCTAGTTAATGGATAAACAGAGGACAGCCTGGTCTTCTGTGCTGTCAGTCATCTAGCAAATGCAAAATTCATTCTTTTATTAAGCAAAAGGAATAAGGGGGAAAACACAAAGCAAAAACTGAGTGCTGAATGCTAATGGGACTGTTGCTGTTATGCAATTCTATACAGAAAATCAAAGACAAATAATAATACTGTAAAACCACATTGTTATTTTATAGGCTTAGTCCCAAAGTGATAGGAGAAGAGAAAAAAACATGCACAGCTGTTTTTTCATTCTCTGTCCACTTTAATATGCTCATGGAATACAAAATTTTTCAAGGTTTGTACATGCTTTCTAATTCATGGCACTACTCCCAGGTAAACTTCAAATCTTGCACTCACTAGACAGCTTGTTTTCCTCACAGATGCACATATTATGTATAAATATTGTGTATTTGGAAAATTTTGCTGGTTAGTGCCCAGTTAACAAAAGAGGGGTCTGCGAGGCTGTTACTGCTCCGACTGCCATTCACGTGAAGACATCCAAGCTCAAGTGAGTGACCTCAAATACACCTGGCAGCAGGACTGTGGCAGATGGGAGCGCACTGAAGAAGTACCCAGGAAGCTGAGGAAATGTGTCAGCGATTAACCCGTGCTCAGCTACGGGCTGTTACAGCAGAGCGTTTGAATTAGCTCAAATGTATCATTAGGAGTCTCAGGCCATTTGTGTTCCTGGTCTGCAAGAAACAGATTTATAGAGGTCATCTGCATTTGAAAATCTTGTCAGTCTGGTATCTCATGGGCTTTTATGCCCACAGCCTTTATGTCCACACAGAACAAAATGTATGCAGCTATGAAGCTCTGGGAGAGAGGAGTTCATGCCAGCATTTTAGCTAAATGACCTTACAAGTAAGTCGAAGTCAGTGACCACCAAGCAGTCTGTGAAAAGGGTCATTTTTCTTTGGAGGGGGACAAAGCTCTTCTACTGGGCCTGTTCAGCCTGGAGAAGAGAAGGCTGAGAGGGGAATCTAATCAGTGTCTATAAGTACCTCAAGGGAGGGAGTGAGGAGGATGGTGCTGGCCTCTTTTCAGTGGTGGCCACCGACAGAACTAGAGGTAATGGCCACAAACTGAAGCACCAGAAGTTCCACAGGAACTCAAGGAAAAATTTCTTAACAGTGAGGGTGACAGAGCACCGGAACAGGCTGCCCAGAGAGGTTGTGGAGTCTCCTTCTCTGGGGATCTTCAAAACCCGCTTGGACGCAGTCCTGTGCCACGTGCTCTAGGTGTCCCTGCGTGTGCAGGGGGTGACCTCTCGGTGACCTCTAGAGGTCCCTTCCAGCCTTGAGCATTCTATGATTCTATGATTCTATGATAATGAGGGTAATAACTGTGGCTGCAGGTAACAGAGCTCACACTCCTTCTGTGGCACTTAACCCCTTTTATAAGAAGGAAATAGGTGCGTTGGGTCTGCCTTGCGTGCTGGGGAGCTCCCCTCCTGGTCTGGTCTGTACAGCCTCTGCTGCAAGGCGGCCTCTGGCTGGACAGAGGGTTCTGTCACAGAAAGATGACACCTAAGCACTACCCTTATCTTCCTAGAGGCTCCACCTACTGGCTTGGAGCTGCTAATATTTCAAAACTTTTAATTAAAAAAAATAGAAAAATATATGTGATTTTTCAAGGAGAAGGCAGCTTGGTCTGCTCTATTTCAGCAAGACAAGAAGCTGGAGAACAGTGGAACAAGTCCAGCTAGGAAGACCTGCCTTCACCACTGGCAATTCTCTTAGCACCCTGTTCCTAAAGTCAAGGGTATGGGCAGCAACCTCTTCTGGAAAGCAGGCAACCTGCTGAGATGACAGCAAGGACTTGCCACGCAGCATGCAGGTGTGTTTGGGCTAGAGAGAACATCTGGCAATTGGTTCGTCTCCATCATTTTTTCTGATTTGACCTTCATCTCTGCAGTTGTTGACCCAACATAAAGCTATTGCTAATAAGGAAAATAAGTTAAGCAGCTAAGATTTCAAGGACAATGAAGAGCAATTAGTTATAGCTGACAGGGATTATTTTTAGTCCCTTTCTTTTTTTTTTCTTTTCTTTTTTTTTTTTTTAACACACAGCATTGGGCATGTTGTGATCCTCCTTAATTCACAGGTACCGTCTGCAATGCCTCTATACTGAGAAGAAATTTTAATATTAATAAGCCAGAGCAGCAGTGTCTATACTATAATCGGCTTTAAAAAATCCAGATATACCAACTCTGGAAAACGGATCCAGCTCACCAAGGCCAAACTCCTGACCATGGCTGATGGAGACAGACGATTTAGCAAGGCTCTGTCCTGTCCAGCCAGGTCACGCTATTGCATGGCCAGGGTGGCTGCTCTGCTCTTGAGCACTTTAAACATCTCCCTCTCAGCTCTCAAGCTCAGCCAAGAGTCTGGAACATGGGGAAGGGCACAAGCTACTGCAGATCAGCCACAGTGAGTAACCTTGGGCCCAGGCTTTCCTTTTGGCAAGTGTCCACAAATACGCTGAGTTACCCCGGCTCAGGTGACGGCACTGTAATGCGTTAAGCTGCAGGAGCTCGCTCGGGTGTCTTAGCTGCAGCAACACGCTAATAATTTAAACATTTTGGTCTATTACTCATCCTTCAGCTGAACAAAAAAGCCTGTTTTAACCTACTTTTAATTTCTTTTCCATGCTCCTGAGAGCACTCAGCATCTGCTGCAGTGATGAACAACCTCGCACAAGCCTGGGTAGCCAGCAATTCGTTAGAGAGCTGTGTCCAAGGAAATCCAGTTTGCTGGTGTCTGCTCCGCAATTCTGCAGTGCTGTGCACTGATTCCTCATTGATCACTGTAGACACTGGAAAAAGGTGTCTCTTCCCACTGGATTGAGTGAAGAGTTGCTGTGGGTGCACGACTCTGCCTGAAGTAGGGAAACTTGTGTTATTTTGGTCTCCTGTGTTTGTTTCACATCTCCAGCTCCTTTGTACAGCAACAACAAAATCAGGACTACATCTATACATGACATATCAAAGTTATCTCCCAGTTCCCTCCTAGCATGATGATCCTGAGCTGTGAGTGTGATGCAAAAAGTTGTGTGAGGACCTGTATGAAATATTTCTGGTCTGAAACTGCAGCCTGTCAGGACTAAAAATTTTAGGAGAAAAAAATGTAAATAAAAATAATAATTAAAAAAGAAAATATTTATTTTATCCTTAAGTGGCAGAGGCCCAAAAACGGGGGCTTACGAATTTGTGTTTCTCACCAGCTGCCTATACAGCTGGTTGTTTGATTTTTAAACTCTAATGTAACTGTGTGGGAGGAAAAGCTTCTGCCTTTCAGCAAGGAATGGATTTTTACAGCCACGAATGATCAACACACACTTAGCTCTGCAGCTTCCAGGGATGGAGCGAGGTCCTGGGGTTCAGCCCTTTTCCTGGAACATCGGATCTTTGTAGATACTTAATGCACAAAGTGATCTTCCTTAATCCCACTATCTAACTTCCTGCATGACACAGTCCAAAGAAACTCTCCCCTCCTTGGGCAAGACTAGCTTCAGTTGCATCTATGGCTCATTTTACAGGAAGATATCTTGTCTGCATGGAAAAGAAGAGCTGTGTTTGTTCCCTAGCACTTACACAGGCTGCTGGCAGCTGGCAGCTCTTTCCAGTCAGGTCCAAAATTCAAGATTCAGGAGCAGTTCCCAGCCAGGCCAGCCCAGCTGCACCCTGGCTCCCTGCCACGGCCGGGCCACCTTAACCCTCTTTCTTTCTTCACCCTGGTTGGTGCTGTGAGGAATCTTCAGGACCGTGGGCTCTATGGAAATGTTGTGCAGCTTAGCCAGGTCCATCAGCTTCAATGTGTCATTGTCCAGCTCCATGGTTATGGAGGAGGTTCCTAACTATCATGCTGGGGAAGCATAACTGAAATGAGGCCATGGGCCAAGGGGAGGAGATGGGTGAGAGCAGCATCAGCTGAGCAGATGGGGGTCCTGGTTCAATCCTTTCTCAGAACCTGTCCACACCAATGACAGGGTTTGCAGCACTGGTCCAGAAATCATCTCCAGAAGGAGATACTGCTGTTTTGGAGCACTGTGTAAGTTGTTGTAGGTATCTGCTCAGACAGACTTTCGATTAGAATTTTTGCTCATATTATTACAAACTCCCATCCTTCACCTCCCTCCAATTTCCTGACTGCAGAGAGTTTAGGCTTGGCCCTCTTTACTGCATTTAATCAGCGTGAGCATATTAACTATGAATTCCTGCAATGATTGAAGTGCTTAGATTTCATATATGTGCCTGTAACTGATGATTACTAATTTTTTTTTGCTTGGAAATTTATCAAGGGGATTGAATAATTGTTCAGCTCCCCACTCAGGATGGCACTGGAATGAATGATGTTCATTTCCAAAGTTCTGATAGCAATCTGAAACATTTCCACCGCTGCTGCAGAGGGATGTTTTACAAACAATTAGTAACATTTACTGAAAGTGTCTTTGTGAAGTAGAAAAGTACGACAACTTAATGAAGAACTGAGCCTTGATTTTTTCAGTCCGAGGCTACAAATCTAGTTGTCTTTCTTCAGTACCCACTATGTTCACAGAGCTCAGTGTCCGTGTGAGTAGTTTTCTAATTACTGTCCTTCTACACAGAAGTGGCATCTTTTTTTAAAACTGACTGGGCAAACATTTGAAAAAAAACATGCATTTCAAAAAGGATGCAAGGACTAGTTCTCCTTCTGTCTCGCCAAATATTGAGGTGTTCATGTTTGGTATTAAGTCAATTGGCCTCTAAAATATACAGGAAAACTACTATGTAGGAAAGAGATCCCAACAGACCAAACTTGAAAACTCCATAAAGTAACAGAAGTTGTCCCTGTTTTAGCGGTCTCTCTTAAAATTCCTCCAGGGGCCTTACTTAGAGAGCAGAGGCGATTACACCCTTCTGACAGAGGTTCTCCCTTTGAATTTTTAGGGTTGTGAGGACAAAATTGGATTAGGCTATGAAAAATGTGGGCCAGTGCCTAGACTCATGGCTTGCTTGTAGGGAGCAACATTACTAATAGCTAAAACAAAGCTTGGCCAATGAGCCCGACCAAAATCAAGAATGACTTTTGCCAAAGTATTCGCATCCTAGGAGCAGAAAAAAAAAAAAAAACCAAAAGGGAGAATTTGGAGCATAGTCTGTCTTCAGCCTTCTACTGGGATATTTTTGTAACAAAGTGGTTAAAGACTGTGCAAAGTTCTTTTTTTCTGAGAGAAAATAAAAATAATTATATAAAATGTCTCTTCCTATGTATGCAGATATTAAAACCCCTTCCAGTGCAAAATTAGCTTTGACTCTGTGTTGTCATTTCCAACACTTTGTCAGAAACAAATGGCTGACCTCCATCAGCACTGCCTGCTTCCATAAATATTTTTATGTGAATAAAATGGTGGCTTTAGGGGCAGAATTTGTGAGAATCTTGTAAGAATCATCCTGGCTAATCAGTCGATATAATCCCATAAGCAGTGTGGGCTATCATGACAGAAAAGCTCCCTAATTTCCATAGTAGCCCTTAAGCAACAGAGAAGTTACTAATTATTCCTCTCCCTCTTCACACAAGCTCATTTCCTTCTGATGATATTTTTAAAATATAGTCCTGTAAATATGTTAAACTCTGAGTTTTGTCAGGAAAGCTGGTATACACAACCAAAGATGCCGTCTCTGATAGATGCTTCTATTATTACAATTGAAGTTTTGTCTCTTGAAATTAAGAAATTATAATTAAAGCATTTAGTGCCATGGGCTGATAGAATTGTTTTGACACTAGTTCTTGAAAAAAATGAAGTATTCCATCTTCCTTCCCGGCGCTGTGTTCTTCTGTGCTGGAGAAATAATTGAGAATTGCCAGTGGTCTGGTACTGCGATTTGCTTGCATTTGGGGTGACTTTGAAGGGTGAAGAAACATCTGACACCTTTTAATAAGCGATGTCTGTAAAGATGATACAGAAGAAAGAGAATATCTGCAAGATATGGAAAACATACCATAAAGGCAGAAAACATGCAATGAAAGATTTTTGTTTGTTGCTCTCATGAAACAGTATTCCTATGGAGAGCTGCAAGGCGTGGACTAGTGGGGTAGATGTAAAGGGGCAGGCTGAGGACAATCCTCCAGTTTGAGGTCTGTTGTAGATTTACTTCATGATCATTGTCTCACTTTTTCCTTTGAACAGGGAAGTTGAATTGAGATGTTGCATTGCTTAACTCCTTCACATGTGTGTACACCCCTACAAGCAGATACGCATATATGTAAGCACAATATTTTGGGGTGGCCTAGAGATGGATGAACCAGAATAAAAGATATGCAGGCTGGGGGCCAGGGCTGCTTGGTAGACATTAGGGAAGGCTATGCTATCAATTGCATTTCTGAGGAATAAAAAAAAAATCTCTGGCTCCATTTGGTTTTCTCTTCTCCATAAATAGCAGGAATAGAGCACTAAAAATAGTTGTAATAAAAGATGCAGCATGGAGTGTCTTTTTCTGGAGACTCTAGTGAATAAACCTCCCTGACAGCATAGACATCTGTATGTGTCCAGGTCTTCGCAGCAGTTTCACGCTCTCTGGTGAGGAGGACAAGCAGGCCTGTCACCTCCCCTGGGGACAGGCGTACGTGCTGGGCTGAGGGCTTCCCCAGCAGCAGAGCCGTGCAGGAACACCCCTTTTCGGGAGGGACATTGCCTTATTCAGTACATCCAAGGTCTCAACTCCATGGTGCAAGACACCATCTTAATGTGGCCTGGAGAAACATTTAGGAAGAGGAATATACATGTGAGTGTCCACCTTTTCCAAAAGACTGAGCTATTTAGGAGCAGCCTTGATGAAGATGACCCAGATAATCATTCTATTTTGGGATACTACATAGGGAATGGGCTTAAGAACACACTTAAAGGACTCAAAGTTAGTCCTTCCATGCCAGATGTATCAAGATAGAAAAGAGGAAATGTTTTTGAGCATGCTGCAGAATGAAAGATACACAATGTGGCCCTGTGCAAGAGACTCAGCCTTAGTAATGGGGGTGGCAACATGATAGCCCTGAAACTACCAGGCTCTGGATCCCGTGAGCCTGACAGGAGGTGACAGAGATGTACAAAGATACAACTAGGGTGTTAGATACATGGCACACAGAGGATCTGTCATTTCTGGAGAAGCTGTCTGTTAGGCTGTAATTTTTGGATGGGGATTTTTTTTTTTGAGTTCAGAGCTTGTGGATATAATTATGACAATTTTCATAAAAATCAAGTCCCTTGCACAGTTTAATGAAGCTTGTCACGAGGATTTGGAAGTGATTAGCATGTCTGTGCAACGCAGAAGAACTGCAGCCCTATCTGCTGGCTGTGGGGCATGTGCAAGCACAGACCACGTGATGGAAGGACTGCTCACAGAGCAGGGAGCTTGCCCAACGACAGATGTCCCCAGGCTCCAAAGTCGGGTTTCCAAATCAACATGGAGGCTTTCCAACAAAAGAGACATAATTCTATGGATTTCTGCATTCCCACCTTTAGAGCTGGATCCTACCTGGCTCTTCTGGAAACACCTCCACATCCCTGGGGAGCACACAAATGTTCCCATCACCACTGTAAGCGGAGCAGCCCATTAACTTTGGAGAGAGCTGAACTCACCCTTGTTGGAGGTCACCACAACTGATTTGCACGTACCAAAACAGAGTCTGATTTCCCTCTCACAGTTCCAGGTCTGGAATAGAGGCAGGGGAGGGTTTAGCAGGCTTCCTCTCTATCACACTATCTGGTGGCTTTCAGCATTTCCCAGGACCAGCTCTTTTATTAAGAGGAAGTGGTGACTGAACCTAAACCTCCCTGTTCCCCGTGATTAAGGACCTAGCCCTGAAACGTTAAGAGAATCAATGCTCTCATAAGATTTTTCCTGGTGTAAAGTAAGCCAAAAGTATTTTTTTAATTGTGGAGGGAGCAAGGGCAGACAGTTTTGTTGTTGTTGTTGATTTTTACTGGATTGCAAGTTTTCTGATAACTACAAACTTACCAGAGGAGGAATCAATAAAAAGGGCTAGCTGGGTTTGGTGTGAAAGACTGGCGTACAGGTTATTATTATTATCTAAGCCAGTCACAGCCCTAAGTGTGCTAAACAATACAAGTAAACACTGCTTTTAATCTGACCACAATCGAAGCAGTGGGCAGCTCTGCACATTTAGAGCACTTCTTCATAAGTACCTCAATATGAAATTAAGGGCCTTACTCTGTGCCCCCAAGAGAGAAAATTCTGGCTTGTGCTCTGCCTACATACATGCACATTAATGCATAAAGCAGCAAGTTCCTTTCCCTCACTCTCTGGCCTCTTTCTGCAAGGCAATTACAGCCTCCTTGTGCAGCTCCTTTCTTAGTCCCTGAAATAACGCCCTAGGTCTGGAACATGCTCTGTGCAGTACCAAACTTTTTCCAGCACAGCAAGATCATACATTGATAATATAAAAAAAATTAAGTATTCTGCTTAAATCACTGATTTTTATTTTCCTTCCAAAAGCTGTCTTGCAGCTGCATTAGTCATAAATTGTAGCTTTCATGTTGGTAAATCTTTGGGAACTAGTCATGAAGAACCAAACTTTCTGTTGTCAGGTCACATTAACTCCAGGATTTCTTACAGGCAAATTGTGTCTTGAATACTCCGCATGATTCACAAAAAAAGGCCTTTTGCTGCGTAAAGCATCAGCTCTCATTAAGCAGAAGAAATAAACCACTACATGCAAAAGATGTGAGCACGTGGCTTGTGAATAAGCAGAATAAGTTTGTAAAAATCACCTCAGAGCATGGCAAGTTCTTAATACATTGAGATTAGTACTTCTGATCCTCCAAGACCAAAGCATTGGGCTTTCTCTTGCTGTCCAAAGAGGGCACCGCTCAAGGCTTGTCCTCAGTGGGCAAAAAGAGGGATGTTTTATGCCATAAATCTGAGGGGAATCCAAGTGGTGGAGGGGAGTAAGGAGGCAAGAACAACTGTTTGCCTGGATGTTCAGCAGAGAAAGGGCTCTGGGCCAGGACATATGGTTGCCAAGGGAGAGCCCTGAAAAAGCACAGCTGAAAGTATGCAGGGACGTGCATAGAGATAATTTTATCATTATACTCTAAGGGCGGCCATCCTTTAAAGAGACTGAGTGCCAGGAAAATAAAATGTCCAGTGGCAAAGAGCCACGGCTTTAGATAAATGCTTTGTTCTGTATTTCATGGGGAACTTTTTAAATATTCTTACAAACATGGAGTTTCACTCTCATTTTCTGTGTTCTGCTCGCTTGGAATGAATGAAGTTATAACCCAATGCATCTCTCCATCTGAATAACATACTAAAGGTTACTAATTGTCCACAGCCTCAGCCTGTTTCTCCAAAAGGCAGACTCCTATTTTGCCCTTAGCTCTCCCACACAGATATAATTTAGGACCACCGTTATGAGACGTCAGAGACCTAAACCTATGGAAAAAGATTTTTGCCCTCCCTCCAATCAACACCAGGTGCTATTTACTGTCCTCTGTGCATCATGGAAAATCATAGCACTGCAGCTGATACAGAAATGATTCAGGGCCTCAAATTATACCTCCGAGGAGGTCTTGCCCCTTAAACAGGTTTAACAGGGCGCTTACAAAATATTCTGTTCTTTTTTGCCCTTCACAAAGTGCCTATGGTTGCCTAGTCTCATACATAATTGTAGGCTCTCTCCTCCACATCAAAAGAATTTTGGATGTTAATGATTCTCCATTTAATTCAGCCCCCAGACTGGTATTTCTAGCCTCAGCTCCATGCCTACCAATCACCTGATCACATCTTTTTTGGTTACTCGGCCAGGCTTGAGAAATTCTCAGGTAAATCATTTCAATGTTGACTTGTAAATCTCAGATATTTTATACATGCAGCAACACAAAGGAAAATCATAAAGCACATGAAACTCTAACTTCACTGCTTTTACCTGTACAAAAAGGCAGCATGGTTTTCCCAAATTTTCCCTCAGGAGAAGGGAGAACTTGGGAAGGTACCATCAGAATTTTACTAGACATCAAAACTGCACCTGCAAATAGTTATCAACAACAGTGTCAGGTCTCCATGGAAGGTATCTCCATGGCACTGAAGATCAGAAAATGACAGCAATCAGAACATCTATGTGCAGATGAAAAATGAGAATTACTTAGTACTGTTACACTCACCAAAGACAAATTAATGAAATATTTTAAGAAACATCCTATTGTAAGTGAATTCGAATTAACTGCAAACCTGGGTGATTTTCTTCCCATCACCAGACCACATAGAATAGTTGCTTCGATTAAATTCTCCCTTTCTATCACATGTCTTTCCTTTATTTCCTGGCATAGATAGATGTGTGATTAAACTATCACTTTTGATAACACAAAAAGCTGAAGAAAGGAGATTGCACCATAAATCATAAGAATCTTCTTTTGCACTTGTTTGGGAATTTTAGACAGCTTTAAAATTTTTCTCTAGTGATTACAGCAAATTGTAATAGAGATAAAACGTAAAGTGTTATGGGCACTTTTTTTTAGAGGCCTGGATTTATGTGGTCAGTTTATGGGGATAATTTTGATGACAGATGTGAAGTCATTTAGGGACTTTTTTTTTACTTGCTATAAAGCTGTTGTTATACTAAACGACACTTAAAATTGTTGCATCTTTGTGCTAACAGCACTGAGTAGGTCATTGTCATTTTTCATTTTGCTTTTCAGGGGTGGGGTATCTCCCAGATCCAAGCTCAGCTAACGTGTCCAGTAAGAGTGCTCTGAGCATAATGTCTTCTATGTCAATGTTCAAAGCGAGGGGCAGCACTGGGAGCTGATGGGCTGTTGAATTGTGGTGGTGGGGATGGGGACTGCACTCTGTGGGGGAGAGTTTTGTGCACATACTGGTGGTGCCTGTGTCTCCTCAGTGCCTGCTCCTCTGTGGCACCCTTCTAGGCTCCATGTGGGTGGTGTCATACCAGCCTTGTTGCCATCAACGGCCATGCAGCTGTTGGCATCACCAGGGCCATGGTATCAGTCATCCATCCTGCTGCATGCCAAGTAGCTTCACCGCCACTCACAGGGAATTAATGGGAGATGAGACTGAACATCTGTGCCCTTGGGCCTTGATCCCAAAGGAGGAGCCCTCGCTGACTTCGGTAGGGTTTGAGTTGACTCCTGAATGGGCTCAGGACTGATCAGCAGATAGAGACACAGGGTAAACATAAAACAGATGAATGGGACCTGACACATATGAGTCATGTTATCCACTACTGATTTAGAGGAGAAAGAAGAAACTCCAATAGCTCTGTTGTCCCTGATTAATTTTACAAGGTGAATTGTTCTCCCTTCCTGGCTTGCTGGACTAATAGAGTAGCACTGCATCTGGATCTGCATCTGGAGTGCACACAGACAAGGTAGGACACACAACCACGCTCTCCTCACAGACCTCAGGCTCAGGGGAGCTCTCCATCCACCAGTTCAGGCATAATTGGTCTATCTAGGGGATCATGAATGAGGAGGGGAAACACAACCTCAGATTACCTTTAATTCAAGAGCAGAAAACACTTCTTTAATTATTAAATGTAGAGGTTATGTCAAAGAATCAACATGGCCTGTTAATTACAAACTTTTTGATGCACTTACCAGCTTCCTGTTCCACTTGCCCGCAGATCGTGTTGTCATTGAACAACATGCCCAAGCTGTTTTTTTCCTAGCCATTTCAGAAAAACTGAGATTGTTCCTGGAGATGAGCACTGTTCTCATCTGATGATCAGGCACTGCACGATCTAATGAACGTGGCACAGGATCAGGAGAGACATATATACGCACACACACATACCTGCAGTGATGAAGGGCATGGTCTTAACATAAAGAGAAGACAACAGACATTTTGGAGGGTTGCTGAAGGACATGAAAGCGCTCTCCAAAACTGGCTGAATAATTCAGAGCATCATTTATTCAACTGACTTTGCTTGTCTTACCTGCAAGTAAATTTCCTGTGAACAGATCAATTTTACCTGAATGGAGTTTCTATCCTCAATTATTTTTTTATATTCTCAATTATTTTTTGAGATGGACTCCAGTCTCATAAGCATTTATACAAGTACTTCTCTTTATTGCTCTACTAGTTGTCTCTGAAAGCAAGGGACTACTCAGAGCTGTACAAAAAAACAGCTGGATCTGAGTACAGAATAGTGATGTGGTTGGTAGGTTGCTAGTGGTGAGTTTGCAATGTTTATTCAGGTTTGTGCAATTAGATTCAGAAGATAAGTAATCTCAGGAGACTGCAATATGATAGCATGGTTCAGAGCCATTAATAGATTGTGATAACTGTGATGTTAATGCTGATGCCACTTATTCTTCCTGTTACATTTTCTAACTCTTGCATCTTGCCTTCAGACAAACCAGGCGGCCCCTGGGCAACTCCACGCCTTGGTGAAGATACAGAACAAACACTGGGGCAGTGTGTGAAGGCTCCCAATGGAGTGTCCTACCCACTGAGGGCTGAAAATCACCCAGGATGTGGTTATGTGGTTTACAAATCTGGCACTTGACTGTCAGCACCATAAAGGACAGGACTGCCCTGAAACAGAACCCTATGGGACAGAGAGTATAGCTTCATGCTTACAGCAATTTGTACAGTGGAGCCACTTTGACTTGTAGCAAGTGTGTTGTTAAGTGCCATGTGTTGTTACACTGCAGTTTCTCTGTAATTATACAACATTTACGCTTTCTGCTATTTGTCGCTATCATTTAATCTATAATCAGCGCATTCCCTACATGTTTGAGAACCTCTCCTATGTTAATACAATATAATTATAACAGCCCCTATTTCAACAGTATCTGCATTAAAAAAGAACACCATGAGAGTCAATAATAAGTGAAGAGAGGTTAATAACAGGTCATGTGGTTAATCTTCCAGTTACAAGGGCAAACACTAATTAGAGGACTGGGAAGGAAAAGGGCAGCCTGATTACAGTGTGATTATGGGTGACCTTGTTAAGGAACGATCCAATTTCTTGTGGAGACCTCAATAAATAAAGATGATACATCCCTTAGCCCCCATGGCAAATATCAGAGCAAGGCTGAGGGCAGCCCTAGCTGGCTCCGCATGCCGGCCGGGGAGCACGGATGCTGAGCCTTGCTCTTCTCCAGCTGCATCGCAGCACAGCAGGACTGCGGGCTTCTTGTTCTGCTTACTGGAAAAAAAACCAAAAGCGCTGGCTACTGATAACAAATATATCATGTTGACTTCTACAGGGCTCCACAGTACAGTTTGTTGCAAATTAAAGTGAACTTCAGCTGCTCAAGCATCAGAGATGTGGCAGAGCCCTGTCATTCACCTTGCTGTCAATGGAGGGGGTGGTGGGGAATTCCCAAGAGCTGAAATAATACTAGTTACCATCTAGATCGAAAAAATGATAAAAACTGGATTTTTCTGCTCTTTCTTTAACCCCAAGAATAAACTCTGCAGTCCAGGAAAACATATCCTGCAGATTATAACAGTTTCATTATCTCAGCAGAGAACTTGCTGTCTGTGTTGCAAAGTGGTCCATGGAGAAATTACCAGCCTCCCAAATTTAATTAGGGCAGGATTCAGACAGGGAACACAGTGAGGTTAACACAGATGTCTGTATGTCCCATCATTCTCACGTCTTGTAATAAACCGTCATTCAGGGAGCCATATAAGTCAGTACTGAAAGCAAACAGACCTGTATTACAGACATGAGCTGGCCCCTGCTAGACGTTCACAAAACCACCTGGATCATGGGTATGGAAAATATTTTGTTACTCATGAGCATTTCACATGTTAATTGAGTACAAGTGTAATATGAAAATCAGTGTTTCTGGGCATATCAGAGCTAAACTGAGTTCCTCAGTCTGGAAAAAGACTGAGCAAAAAAGAAGGAGCAAAAGGCTTGTTGGCTGGATAGGCACAGAATGAGAGCTGTTTAAACTCCATTTATAGTGCAGGATTCTAAGTACTTTGCAGAAATATTATTTATTTTGGATTTTTAGCTATTTGTTACATTTGCTTTTAACTTGTATTTTGTTGAAGAGTGATTTCACAGCAGCTGCTATATACACAGACAAACCATTCCTCCTGATTTAACAATATCAATAAATAACCTTTTGGCTCAGTCACACAAAGCCCTGCTCTCAGGTATCCAAAAGGGAACAGGGCATTCATTCAGTTGCCTGCAACGTCAGTTTGAGAGCTTGCCATGTGTGTGAGGAGCACAGGCCATCAGCTAAGGTTTCCAGAAGCAGGATGAGAGTGAGAAGAGTACTTGAACCCTGAAGGTGTGAAAGAAATCAGTGACAATCTGTTCCTGTGGATATGCATGGGTATGTGTGTGACTATGCACAAAAATGCAGAAAGCAATTCAACCTTGACATTTATCTCCAAGATTCCACTCAGGATGATTTCCAATTTAATGCCAAAAATAAACTTCAATTAATTAATTCCGTTTTATCCACATAATACTTTGTACTGCAGATGTTGATAGAAAACAATTTCGTAGTGATCACAGATAACCAAAACACATTACAGGGATACTCCTATTATCTCTCGTAATACCTTCTGTAGTGACAGTTACCCAACTTTGAAACGACTAGCTCAATGTTAACCACTGAAGAAGTGAAAATAAATTTATAGCAATAGTTATTTCTATTAATACTATTTATTTCTACTGCCAAGCATATCAGGTTAGAATATCCTGGGGGCAGAAATACATCTACAGGAGAAAGGATCAGAGACTCACATGTGCAGTGATTTTCCATGCATGATTTTGTTCCCAGAACTCCCATGCTGGACTGTGAGCTGCACTGGGACTAAGCAACATGTTTGGTCTCTAAGCCTTGGAGTATTCTCAAGATCTAGATTGCTACCATGATATAGGAACTGAGGCATGGATGAGACCCCTAAATTGTTGTCTCTTTCAAGCCTGAAAGTGCCTGAAATCTCACTTATATATGGCCCAGACTGTGGGTTTTTTTTGTTTTTGTTTTTGTTTTTCCCTCCCACCATGTTGGCAGTGGAATTCCTACAAGTGCCCGGGGAGAGAAGGAGGGTGGGGAACGTCCCTGCAGATTTCCAGGTACCAGATTGCTGAGGACTGTTGTCACCTTGTGTGGATTTCACTCTTTCTTCAGTGATCGATCACATTTTACAATTTTTGACAAAGGTAATTTTAGGAAGACAGATATGCTGAAGCTTCAGGCTGAAGGCAGGGTTCAAATACAGCATTCTGGAATTTACCAGCTTTGAATTACCTCTGATTTGAGGATATATATGATTGTATCTAATAAAACTTAACTGTTTATTTCTTGCTATAAATCAAGAGTTTTGTCAGGGTTGCTAAGGGAGACTATTCATTCTCATTTTTATTTGCAGGCTGAATAGTAAATAGTTCTCCCTGGAAGCAATTTAATCTGTGATTTTGCTTTGCAGAAGATGGCATTCTTAATTCAGCTATTACAGCTGCTCAGCAGTTCTGCTTGCTCCTCCAAGTTTAAGCATGACAAAAGGAAGAACAAAGGCTAGGAACTTTCTCTTAGTGTAAAATCGTGTACAAAAAACATTTAAAGCATGTTGTTAAAAAAAATACCAACAAGAACATTATTCATTGCAGAGAGGAAAGCACTTGATCACTGTGCCTTCTTAGCAGGCCTGCTATTTTTAGTTACACTATCCCTAATGAAAGCCTGAGATAGTGCCACTGGTTTACCCAAGGATCTGGTGTATTGAAACAGTCACAAGACTCATCAGGGCTATAAAAGCTATGATGAGCCCAGAGAAGCAAGCTGTGATGTGCTAACAAAGCCCCAAAATAAGAAAGATGATTTAAGAGAGTTCTTTGGTAGGAGAACCAAAGATTTATGCTCTGGTTCCAGAGTAAATACTCTGATATATTTAAAGCCCCAGCTGCTGCTTTGAAGAATTTAGAAGTTTGGCCTTGGTCATCTTGTAAGAGGCTGTTGTGCCATGATAAACTGTTGGAAAATGAAGGAATGACATCCAGCATTTGAATCCCTGCTAATATTATTGTCTGATTCCTGAAGCACAATTAGTTCATAATACTTGCTACTAATTCCAACAAGCCTGCTAGACATTGCAACTGCATCCATCCCCAGTTTTAACCCTCTCCCTCTGCCTACAACTGGTGGCATCTTGAAACTCACCCTTGTCCACCTGTAATCCACTTCTCTCATTGCTTAATGCAGAAAGGACTTGCATGAAGTGGGGAAAGCTCTGGAAGAATAAGGGTGAAACTGCGAAGACTTATACAGAAGATGAGGAAAATTAGGGCCGGAGGGAAAACTGTTTATAGGTTTTGAAAATTGTGGTCATTCTGCAAAAAAGATAAAGGGATACATTTCTCCATTTTAAGCTTGAGGAAGAAATGGGACTTTGGACACCTGAAACATTCCATCTTTTCCAATTTTAAAAATTATTTTTACTATACATTACTTTCAAAATTTAAAAAAGAGTCCAAACATAAGATTTTTTGTTTAGAAAGTCTGAAGACAGGACATTTAACAAATGTCCATCCTTTATCTAAGCTGGGGATGGTAGATGCACAGTCTAGCACAGCTCCACATCGTTGGGTGTCCAGTCTTTTGGGCAGCCTCAGTGTGTTTCTGGGGCTGTCCCTGGATTTCTGAGTATGTTTTCTTCCAGTAGATGCCCTTCAAAATGCACTGATCCTACAGGTCCCGACAAAAGGAGGAGAGCAGGACACAGGTCAGCTCAGATGAGGTGATAAACCAAATCTTGGTGAAGATGTCCTGACATTACTGAGTTTACAACTGCCAAGAAGTTGGTGTGCGTCCACTAGACACCCAGCTAGATCTTTGACATCCGAGATTTACAGTATGTGTGGGAATGTTTGTTTGAGTTGTTTTTCTTCCACATGGGATCTTAGTTGTGCTGGCAAGGAGAGAGGATGGAGAAAGGGAAGGAGAGTTCTTCATGTTTGTTCTATGCATTAGCAGCATTCCTCAATATTTGCATGAATTGCTTTTCACTGATTGAGTTTTTATTTATTAGGATCTATATTCTTAGGCAGGCTGTGTACCTCAGAGGGACTTGAATGAATTAATCAACACACGCTCTGTACCACTGATCAAATGCAGGATAGCAACAGATGGCCACATGCTAGCAATTTCCTGGCAGATGGGTCCTATCCACCATTTTTCACTTATTCAATTTAATGCTGAGAACCACAAGCAAACTAATTGAAAAATAGCATTACATGTACACACAAACCCTCTTTTTCTTCTTTCCTTCCATTCGCACCAATTGAATAATAAGTAGTAACTCATGTATTATCAGACCCACAGTGCTCATTTGAAGACTAATAAAAGCATAACTTTGATCTGTTGTGACAAAGGCAAGTACAACTTTTGAGTATTTAATAATTACATTAGTCAAAGCCACTGATCATGACATGCTGCAGTGTGTTATTTGAAGAAAGAGAAACAGGTATTTGCATCACCAGGGGGTGGCTTCTAGCACTATCAGAATGTGAGAGAGTTCTTATCTCCTACCTCCCACTTCTCTTGGAGGAGCACACAAGAATCAAAGGGAGCAGAGACCTGTGTCTTGGTTCAAATGCTATTACTGGTTGGAAGTGTATTTTGCATAGGTGATCAGTTGCTCACAACATAGTTGAAGTTCTATGAAATTATGGTCCATGAAAATGTTCTTCAATCCCTTGCTTGACTGACACAAGGCAACTGATCTTGTGAGCACCTCCCATCCATTTCAGTGCAAAGAGAAATAGATTTATTCAAAACACCTTTAGCAGTTGTTTCAGCTACTCTGCTTTCTCAGCAGGCACTTGCTTGATCATTTAGGCACTTAGGCACTTGTATTATCATTTACTGTCACAGCTGATGTGCAGTACTTTCCAAAACAGTTACAGCATTTCCTCCATTCTGCATCCACCTAGAGCTTAGAGTTATGGTTTAGCCTTGGTATTTAGCCTTGGTAGATACTGTACAAGACAGAAGTCTCCGATAAAATATCTTTTCTTCTAAATAAGAAGCAAGAGACAGTAGCTGGAGACAGGCAGACTGACTAGAAGGAGTGGGAGGAAGCAGGAAACGAGGAGACAATATTGGTCAGGATGGCGGCTAATAGTCTCAGCATATCAGCAGACTAACTGATGTCAAGTTGAGAACTTTGGCAAAAGGCCATCCTGGTTCAGCGTGGAAGGAAGAGAGCAATTAGAAATAAAATAGCACTCTATAATAAATGGAAAAAAAGGGAAAGAAGCTAGCAATCAATATAAATGAGAAGTTAATGAGGTACAGAAAATTATAAATGGAGAAAAAGGCACCAGAGAAAAATTCATCTCTAAGAACACTATGAAGACTTTTTAAAGAAGAAATGTTAGGAAGAAGAGAAAGCCAGGAATTGAGATAGACCAATTATCAGAAGGGGTTGGAGCTGTGCAATAATGATCCAGAACTAGCATAAATGTCCCATAAGCAATTCTGTTCTGTTAGCAGGAGGAGCAGGAAGACATGCTTGATGAAGGACTTCAGTTCAGGACAATGCATATACAGCAGGCTAATTGTTGATCAGAATTTAAGCATTAAAAAAAACTACCAAGAATGTTTGAATCACAGAAGAATGTTATAGAGATAGCTTAAAGGATCAATCAATCATCAGGACAACCTGCTTTGCGTGTTAACCTGGCCCTCCTCTAACACATTGTATTTTAACATAAACAGTTGAAAAATCTGGGAACACAGAAAGTTGATTGAACCTACAGCATGCAGGATCTACATGCTATTAGAAAGCATTCATTCTGAGAAAGATGTAGGATTCATAATGAAGAAGCAGCTCCATTATGAGTGGAATCACATCCTGTACTTCAGAAGATGCCAGAGCTATAACGGTTAATTCAATCTTTGGCTACAAAACCAGGAGAGCAGCGAAAAGAAACAGGGAAGTGATTTTCCTCTGCTGAAATGCAAGACATGGTGCAATGGACAATGCTGGAATGTAGCATGCACTTTTGGTGATACAGATGATGAAAATTTGAGAAGAGTGTGGAAGAAATCATGGAAGCCATGGAGAAGCCGCTGGAAATGCCTCTGTCTTAGAGTCTTAAAGAACTGGATCCATTTAGATTATCAGAAATCATGGTCTTGATATGCTCTTAAAGAGAAAATGAGAGTCTCTAGAGGAGTGGATTAAAGAGATGAAATCTAATGCCATGAGATATTAATGGATAGTCAGATAACAGTATTTAGTGTTTTCCTGTAGGCTTAATATTTGTGAGTTTATGACATCTGTAGACATTCAGAAAAGACGGACTTTGGAGGTGGGTGATGCAGCAGCTCAGCAGATGTTAACTGTGAGGTAATTAAAAAAAAAATGCCCATGAAGATAGTCAGCTGGAAATGCAACAAGCGAGCAAAGGAGTTGGACCAATCAGAGGATTATTTTAATGATGCATAAGAAGTGTCAGATAAAACCAAGAAAACTTTAAAAGTTAATAGCAATAGAGAAATTGGAGTCCATGGAGGGAGGTGAAGAGAGACCCAACTCAAAACGAAGAGCTGAGGAAATCATGTTTTGCAGAAGAATGCCCAGTTGAGAGACTATATTTAATTTGTAAAGGCACAAAGAAGGACACGGCAGTTGCTCAGCTTGACCAAAAGTCTGAGTTGTGCAACCGGAAAAGGAAGGTTATTCCATGGAGATGGTTTGGGGCAGGGAGGAAAGGAGGGATGTTCAGGAAATACAGGCAGCTCCAACCAGGCTAGTTCATTGTACATCCCTACCTCCACAACTGTGAGTTTTGCTACACACCGTAAGCGCCAGGCTCAGGCCCCATCCTCAACATTTCAGACCATGGAGCTGCAGGGACACCCCTCTTGACTGGTTCCTGGGGTGGTGCCCACCTCTGTCCAGACTCTCAGGGCTGGAAGGTCACCGAGCAGCAGGGCGGGTTGTTGCAGCCCTTGAGGTGGCTTTTGGATGTACATCTTGCTAAAATACCCCAAATACCTAGTGCATGCCAGAAAATGTGAATTCCGGTGGAACACAGTAAGTGACAAGTGACAAGCAGTAAGTGACAAGATATGAGGAGCTTGTAGGTTAAAGGCATAACTTCACAACCATCCTTTCTCTCCACATTGTGACTCTGGGAGAAGAAGGAGAGCCATCAACTCTCTCCATGCACACTGTCTCATTCTGGCTTTGAAAAAGGAAAATCAACTCCAACATTTCTGAATGCTTCTTCTCTATTTCTTTGTCAAAGCAGCTTTGGGAAGATATAAATACGCACACACACATATATAGCTCTTTTACATAAAAAGAAAGAAAAATGTCATTGAAAATTTATGCTTTTGTCGTGTATTTAAATTTCTTTTCACAAACCTCAAAAGTTTGCTTTAGTTCTTTTTTTAGAAGAAATGAAAACGGAAACAGTTCCATCAAAATGTCCATGTCACCAGAAAGACATTTTTTAATTAAAAAGATTTAAAACGTATTTTTGATTGCCACAGAAAACAAAAGTCTAAATTGGGACAGGAGAAATGGCTCATCTGGCCATTTCACATATTCAGTATCAGACTCAAACACAGCCAAATTCTCGCTTCCAGATCATCTCAGTTGGAACAAGAGATTTTTCTTCCTCCTGTCTACTGCTGAGAAACCTTCCATGTCTCTCTGCCAGCCATATCTGTGTGGAGCTGCAAGGAGCACATTGGTTCAATGAGAGACCACCACTAATCCCCAAACAATTGTGTAAATATTCCTAAAGAATTATGAATTCAAAGATTTGGAGGAAATGGGTGGCTCTGAGGTAGCAGAGGAATGAAAGCTGAAAGGATGGAGGCAGAGAAGTTCTCTGGGTATGAGGAATAAACATGCAACACTGACATCTCAGCAAGCAGCTAACAGAACACATTGGGTTTCGTTTGGGAGAGGGCAGGATGTGCTGCTAGCAATCCTCTGCAGGCATCTCCAATGCAAGGACCTGGGAGGGGAGATGGAACTGCCCCATGCAAGAGCATCTTCCCACCCAGGCAGAGCCTGGTAATTCCCTCTTCCCATATCCCAGGTTCCCTCAGAGAGATCCCAAGTGAAAGGGGAAGGTGATGGTAAAACCGATCCTACTGAGACCAGGATTTGAATCCTTCTAGCTAGTAAGAACTCCTGACCCAAAATGCCAAATGAAACAGAAGGGTTGGCAACAAAAATATCCTCCACATGCTTTACACTGCAGGGGTCAGCCAGCAATTCCTGGAAATGGTAAATCAATAGCTAGCTTAGATCTCCTTGAAATCTAAATCAATTCACATGCTGACAATTTCACAAAAAGTGCATGTCTCAGCACTCAAATGCTTTCCACACTCTTAGATATGTATTCCCTCCACCCATTCCTCCCTCTTCAGCTTTTAGGAAAACTTAATGTCAAAGGTGACAAAGGGACTGAGAAAGTATCAAGCACAGCAAGTAGCCTGGACTCTATGGAGCTAATGTTTTATTTCATTGCAGAAGGAAGTCTATCTAAATAAAGGACAAAAGTCAATGAACATCTACAAGAGAAGCCACCTGGGAGTCTGTAGGGATGCAGGCATAAGGCTTAAATTCTGGAAGTTTTCATGAGAATCATGGGATTTAGTCTCTCGACTTTGGTGTCTGTTGATCATAACAGGTTTGGATGAAGTTGCTAGTGCAGATAGGAAGGCAACAGAAGAAATGACTTGGATAGATTATTAGGGCTGTATTCAGTTGCCTAGATGTAGGTGTCCAAAGTCTTTTGAGATGTTTTAGAAAATCCTATCTGGTTTCCAACTGCTATTCCAGAGCGGTATGGATCTCACGTAGGTCTCATATCATCCCCACCAGCCTTCATAACATGTCTTGCAAGCCCCGGGCATGTGGGATAGTGGGCTAGTACCCACCTTTAGGCAGAAATACCAAGGTGGGTGGCAAGTGAGGGGTCCATTAACAAATAAACAGTCATTTAAACCAAATAAACAGTCATAAGCAATTTGGCAAAGCCTAGCCCTCCAATTTGCACAGGTCCTGTTTTTGGTCTTGCTGCATGCTAAGTTAATAGTTAGCCTCTCCTATGCTCTGTTGTGGCCTCCGGTAATATATTTTAAATGTACTTTCATTATTTGCAGGAATATGTAAGAACATAATAGTATGTTTGCCTTTGCGTAACACAATTAACCTTTCCTGGAATAGAATAGAAAATATAATGGCTAAATCATTTTTTTTTTTGCATTGTGTTTATATATGCCTTCTTCCCAAGGTATCCGAGCATGGAGATTTTTCTCACAGAAGAGACTTTGCAGTTTCCTCCTGGCCCATTGAGATCCTCTATTTTTGAGTCAAATTACATACCCAGAAATGAGGTCTGCCACTTGCTGAGCATCGCGAAACATCTCATCTTCATTCCTCTACTTCTTAGGTGTCTATAAGCACCTCAAGGGAGGCAGTGAGGAGGATGGTGCTGGTCTCTTCACTGGTGGCCACTGACAGAACTAGAGGTAATGGCCACAAACCAGTCCTGTGCCACGAGCTCTAGGTGACCCTGCGTGTGCAGGGGGTTGGACTAGATGACCTCTAGAGGTCCCTTCCAGCCTTGAGCATTCTATGATTCTATGATTCTGTGGGCTCCAGATTTCTTCACTCCCAGGCTTTTGCATTATTACCCAACAAAGCTTTTACATGCAGTAAAATCAGAAATCTTTGATGATGTTTAGATATCCTTTACATGATGTGGATAGTTACTGGAAATATTCCAGTTCAGTTTGCGAAGAAGGGTAAAAAATTGCTCAAGTCAGCAGAACAATTTTTAAAACACTTAATATAAAAGGGTGAAACCTGTTATGTTCATTATACCATTTTCTTTAAGAGTCTATGTTGCTCTTTCCTAAGAAAATGTAGTATAAATTAAAATTAGTCTTTTTGCCTGGTCAGCCTTTGGCTGCCTCTCTATGCAAAAACTATTTAGGCTGTAAACAAGTGCCCTGTCTTCTACTCATTATTAAAAAGCCTTCATTTAAGCAGTAGGATTATTTTTTTCCTGGCAAATACTATATTGCTAAAAATATCTCCTGTATAGGTCCAATGATTTGTACATTTGATTAGAATACGAAAAATCATTTTACCATATGGGATGAGTTGACTTTTACAATTTTAAGTGATAATTCAGTTCAACCTTTTAAAGAGCAAGTAATAAAGAGCAAACTTACCTTGTTTGGATGAAATCCCTACTTACCCCTCTCCAGACTTTCCTCACAAACTTATAGCCTAATTACATGGTATTTCTGATATCATAGTGGGATATAGTGGTTCATAAAAGAGTGTGCAAGCTTTCTAGGTCCTTTGTGGGCAGATTTTATTCTTGAAGAGCAACCATTTCTGCACTCTGTTCATTAAGAACAAATGTAAAGCACATGAGTGAAACCAGTCCAAACAGGCCTTTGGGATGGGAGATTTGGCTGTGAACAGTTTTTCAGTATTGAACAGCTTGGCTCTCCAGGCCACCAGTGAAACTGTGCATCCTTTTACAGAGATTTATTTTTCTACACCTAACCCTGAGGATCCAAATTTTCAGCCTCATCTTTAGGTAGTGCCACTCAGTGTAATTTATGTCCTTAATTGCAGCTACATTACATTTCCAGTCATGGGAATAGTACTGGGATACCTGTAATTCGAGCTTAGTTCAAAAACACTACCAGAAAATGGCCTTACAAAGGAGATGCAAATCTGGAGACAAACAATATTCATACTTGGGAAGAGAAAAGCCTCCTGGGATACCAGCAAATTCTCTCAGGATATGCTTGGACATTAGAGGGACTTCTTTCAGCCCAGTATCCTGTTTGTGCTGGTTGCTACAGAGGATACTTAAGAAAGCCTAAGGATGGAGCAAGCAGAGAGTGAGTATCTCTGAATATACTACAAGCTTTCAGCCTTTGCAGCCTGGGGCTTGCAGGTCCAGAGCTAATATCTTTGTATTTAACAGTGCAAACTCTATTCCATTGGAGAGCCCTGTGTTCTTTACAACCGCAGCTCCGTGCAGTGCTGCACTGCGCTCCTAGGCAGCCTCAGTCCCCGCAGGAGCTGAGCAAGCTGCACTCGCACAGAGGCGAGGAGGAGGGAACCGTGCTCAGGAGCTAACCCTCACCTGGGAAATGCCCTATTTCTAATGCTTTGGTGAAAACCTCTTCCAGCTTGTCCCAGCTCAAATGCTCCATGGGACACAAAAATGCAAGGTTATTAGAAAGACAGTAAATTTATTCCCTGGTTGTGTGCCCTGCTCATTCCTTGCTACCTACTGGTTCCTCTTGCATAGCTATGAACATGATCTCTAACTTCACTCACCTCCCCACCCCTGAAAAAATAAATTAGATATGAGACAAATCTCTGATTTATTAAAGACATTAAGGTGAGACAAGGAATTAAAAACTAATTCCCAGGTTTTAAAATTATAATTGTCAAAGTTCTAAGTTCAGAACATTGCAAATGAAGTTTTAAAAGAATAAACAGAGAACCCCATTGCTTCTAGTTCATAAACATAAAGGCAATCTATTTGATACAGAGCCCATGATCTAAATTGATATTTCATCATTCAGTAGTTTTATTTCTTGAGAATAAATTACTTTCTTTCTTAATGGAACTGGACATGTTTCATCAGCAGTAGAAGAAATATTCTCAGATTTACTCTGCAGGAGCTTTTGAAGAACAGTGTTACTTGCTACAAAAGTTTCCTTTCTGCTTTCTGAGCTCATTCCTACCAAAGATCTGGTGAAATAAGGTATTGTGAGCCCTCCTGCTACCAGAGCATTTCTCCTGTGCTTTCTGCCACAGGACGATGGAGGATAGTTCTCACTCAGGCTCTGTCACAGAGTCAGGATGCAGCCAGGACACAGAGCCATGTCTTGCAACTGTCCAAGGCCCCCCAGCGTTGACAGTCCAAATTATCCACACTGAGAAGGAGCTATCCTGACTGCTTCCACTTTCCATTTCTGTAGATTCAAGTGTCAACAATGAACTGCTTCTGATCTTCCCTGCTTTAAAACATGATTTCAGTATCCTCTCTCACATTCCCTCTTTGCCACGCAGCCTCCCCTCTCCATCTGTCTCCATGTCACCATCTGACACATGCCCTTGCACATGTCAACTATGAGGATCTCAAGTCAGCAGTGGTGCACAAATACCAGGTAGAATTAGAGTAGTTATTTTGTATACTAGGTTGAACAAAGGCCCATAAAAAAATCTGATTGATGCAACCAGTTGCACTCAAGGAGTTTAATCACTAGAAGAAACCTCAAGTCAAAAACTCAGATACTAGTTTTGTGCGATGTCAAAACCTAGGGACACTAGCCAAGGAACACTTTCCCTTTTGATTTATAGTAGCTTCACGGTGTGGAGTTGGAGGTCTGATCACTGTCTTTGCTTGCTAAGGTCTGGGCATGGTGACATTATTTTTCTCCTTAGAAACTATGTCTTAAAGAACTATCAAAAGAACTGTTTCATAAGGCACATCAAATATAAATATAATCAAGAGATGGAATATATCATGACCAAACACCAATGTGGACAAGTACACTCACACACACAAAAAATTACTAACAAGTTCCCCAAACACAGAACCCTTTGCTAGGCACCTGCTGCATCCAAAGGAAGGTTCTAAACATTAAAGGATAAAGAGATGCTATTATATAGGCCTTGTACTCTCAAAGGAGAGTGTCATGTTTCCATTATAATAATCCCGGAGATGATAATTAAGTGGGCATAATGCCAGATAGGCATTTTATAGGCATCCTTTTTTTGCAAGTGTGCAGAACCAAGATGAGATTCAGAATAATGATAGTGGTGTGAAAATGCTGCTGTGATCCATTAGATGGTGAGTGTTATATTTAATACACAGCTATAATCCAGTAAGCACATAAGCTTCCATGGATTTAAAATAGAATATCTTCAGGGTTTTCATAATAAATTTAATACTTCAAAGAGACATTGACTAATGGTTTTCAGATATTGTAGGGCATACTCTTCCCTATAGGAAATCAATTAAAGTTGAATCTTATTGATTTTAACCCATTTTTCCATACACTTAAAGAGCAGACTTTGAACTCGCTTTAGATATAACCCTGATAGTCTATTCTCACCCATGGTTGACATAGAAATAATTTCTAAATCAGATCAGATGAAAGAAAGAAAATACTAGCTTAATTGTTTCTTCAGTTTTAAAAATCAACAGCCTTTTTCACATAATCTACTTAAGAGGAAGCAAGATAAATTCCAGGTAACCTTGAGACATTGAAAGCCTGGAAGCGGGTAAAATTTCTACATGTATAAACCCTGAGAACTGAAAAGGGTATGAAGTGACAAATAGATGTGGCAATGACTCTTTGCAGTGACATGAAAGCAATTTTCAGACAGCAGACAACATTTGCAAATACAAAGTAAAGAATAGGACTGAATCTTCCTGAGAAGCAGGCTTGAAGCCTAACATTTCTATCACTTTCATAATGATTTTTTCTTTAGTAGGATGAGCAGTAACTAGTTCTCAATAGCTTCACTAGATTGTAAGAGGTGTCTAAATACTAGTCTAAGAAGTCTCAACTCCCTTAAATTTAGATGTGTAAAATGGAGCTGGTCAACTAGTCTGAAAGAAAAAGTCATTCCAGAGGGTGGTTCATCTAATCTATGATAGATATCTGCTTTAAGCGACAAGTTTTGTAGGATATAACCACACCAGACTCTATTTCTGTTCTTTGACTGAACAGAGATCACCAACAACTAATGCAGAAATAGATGTACACTGCAGATGTCTAAAACTGGAAATATTAATGCTGCCCTGTGTACTGCATGGAGAGAAAACCTTAGTCTCATTGACAACTGCATAATAAGATTTTGCAGCTGGAAGCTGAAGACAAATTCAGGTAAAGGTTAAGGCATAAATTCTTAAGTATAATAAATTAGAATAAATTAGTTTGGGAAGTTGTGATTTCACTACTAACTTAAAAAGTTCAAAGCAAGTCTGGATTAAAAAATATGCTCCAGTTCATCTACAGAGTATGGATAGATACAGAAATTGCTGTGGGAGGAGAAAGGCTTTGACATGTGTTATGTTAGAAAGCCAGCGTAAATGGTTCCTTCTGGAGTTCAGATCTGTTATTCTTCCTGTTCCAGTTCACACACACACACACACACACACACACACACACAAAAAAAAAACATTAAAGCAAACACCATGCTGATCTGATTTGGCTTCAGTGGCAGATGGCAATCAGCAGGGAACTACGGGGGAAATGGCATCCCAATGGCAGGAGTTGGCCTCTGCCTTCACCCCTCTGCACAGACTAGTCCTCAGGTCTCTGCTGGTTTAGGGCTCTGGGAAAAGTACCCTGCCCTGAATCCTTAATATCTCTGTGTTTCCTTGGCTTGCAACTGTCTTGTGCTCTCTGTAACTGGAAAATCACCACTCATGTCCAGAGAGCCATGTGAAATGCCATCCAGAGTGCTGGGGATCAGTGGGCAAGAACATCAAAATGTTCATACGAAGAGTGAGTTACTGGCACACACATCTTCTGGTTCTCAGTAGGACCAGGCAGAAGCAGCAGTTCACTTGTAAGGAAGTAGGGCCACGTGTAAAGATTAGAATATCCATACTGTTTAGGACAGACAGTAACAAGCTGTGTGCACCTGCTGTGCATTTCTACATCAGGATGGCCAGCACAACAGAAATTAGAAGAGTAGCCAAAGCTGAGTCTTCAGGTCCAACTAAGCTTTGCTTAGCACAAGACCCAAGGACAAGCAGGGTAAAGATGATTTAAAATCCATTTTTTTCCCTTCAGCAAACTGAGGGAATTACTATCTCCTTACTATATATTAGAGTATTTTCAGACCAATTCACATTTACATCAGCAGAAAAAGGTTCTGTGTTGCCATCTGACTACATGTGCCGGCAGAGGATGAATGGTTGATCCAGACACCCTCTCTGGCAGCTCTGAGGACAAAGCAGGAACAGATGCCAGTTCCTTTTCCCAGTGCAAAGAGGACTGCATATCCATCTCGTCAGTCTCCAAACTTTGGAAACAAAATCAGCATTGGAAATAAATTCCAGAAGACATTAATCTGTCTCACTTCTGACATGAAAGGATAAAATATAGATCTCTTCAAAAAAAAAAAAAACTCACTATGAGCAGTATATTTTCATTTTCCAAATTACTGAAAGAACAGAACATGAATCCTCTTCTGTCAGCCTTGAGAAAATATTTTATTTTCCCTGTGAAGGAGAAGCTAACGTAAGATAATTCCATAAGTAAATGGCAAAGAGAGTGCTGTTAGATGAATTGTAATATGTTGTAGCCATCAAAAGAGCCTGTAAATATCTATTGGCAATGAGAAAACTTCAGCAGACACTTTTTTTTCCTTCTTTCTCTTCATCAAGTTGTTATATCATTACATTACGAGCAGCCAGAACAGCAGTGTGAAGAGATCTGCACTGCATAGCTTCATGGGGGAGAGTATATATGAGATGATATGCAGCAATACACAAAGTTTTCTTTCCTAGTCTTTCCTTTAAAGATCTTTTTTGTTGTTTTTTCCCTCAAGGGGAATGAAACACTGCAGTATTCCTGAAATGTAAATATCAGTATGGTGCCCAAAAGCAAGCAATTGCCTCTCTTTGAAGGCATCTAACTATAATAATATTTAGTGAAGGGAACAAAAAAAAAATGCATGTTAAGATGTCAGAAGTCTGGTTTAGAAGAAGTTTCTTAATTAAAGAAATGTTTAGTCATGAAGATTGCAGAGACATAAAATATACAGAAGTGGAGAAGGGGAAAACAAAGTGTGTGCAAATGAATTTATAAACAAATGTGTTATTTTATCACTCAAACTGTCAAGTAGGAGGCAGAGGGAATTAAGAAAAATAAGGAGGAAGAGTGAAGATAAATAGGAAGAAGGACAGTCACAGTTTATCATGCCTAGGCTTGGATCACAGCCACTGACTGGAAGGCGACATGTCTGAAAGGAGTCTTAAGGAGGATGAAGTGGGTACCACGGCCAAGAGTGCATTTCTTTAAGGCACAGACCTAAATTTTAATGCTTTGACTCTCAGAGATGACCTCAAAAGCAACTTTGAATGCCAGATACTCCCTGAGCAGGAATCCTGCTCTGTTTATTTCAGCCTCAGTGAAAGACTGAAGGAGGCTCAGATGAAGAAATTTCCTTGTGGTTCCAGAGACTCTCCATGTGGATGGGGCTGTAGCCACCAGCATTGGACTGCTCTTCTAAGGAAAATCCCAGCTCGGGTGCCCCATAACCGAGCCAGCATGGCATTGGGACCTTCCAGGTATGAGCTTACGGACAGCGTGGCTACCTAATATTGACTGCATGCCCACTCCTCTTGCACCATATACCACAGCCCCCTTGTCAGACATGCACCTATGGCCACACAGGGACAAAAGAAGCTCTAACCCCTGCCCAGTCTTGGTGAAGTCTGGGACCAGCAGATTGCTGGACACCCAAGGGAATCACAGAAGGGCTGAGGTTGGAAGGGACCTCTAGAAATCATCTAATCCAACTTCCCTGCTCAAGCAGGGACACCTAGAGTACGTGGCATAGGGTGGCATCCAGTCCAGTTTGGAAGATCTCCAGAGAAGGAGACTCCACAACCTCCCTGGGCAGCCTGTTCCAGGGCTGCGAAGAGCCAAGAGAACATTCCTGCAAGTTCACTGCTTGTCTCTGTAAAAAAAAAAAAAAAAAAAGGCTGATCGAGTGAGAAAATGTGGCCTGAAGCAAGATGCTTGTAGTGGGAAGAAAGCAGAGTCAAAAGGGAAGAGGAGCTGGCATGACACAGAGATGGAACAATCTCTTCAGTCATCTGCAAGCAGACAGCCATACTGTAAATTATTTTAGGTTCTCAGACTGATCTATGTAAGAATGCCTTTCAGGTGTGTACAGTGCCCAGGACTAATAGTAAGCTGCTTTTCCCCCCTCCTTCTTCATTTGAGCATTGTATTTCCCATATTGCCTTCAGTAATCCTTGTGCCAAGAACAAGGAAACCCTGCAGTGAGGTGATTGCATTATTTTTCTCCTCTCTTTTCCTTGAGTGTGCACCATGCTGAGAAGACATGAGCAGCTCAGCATACCTGCCTACAAGGGATAAAAATCAACATTTCTAAGATTCTCCTTCTGGCCTGTCCTACATATTTGCTGCAGGTTGTCTCCTGCAGCAAATGTAAACATTCTTTTCCCTTTTTTCCTCTTTTTCATAGGGCAGTGAATACTCCTCTAACAGTATAACATCCATATTGAAATATTGCATACTAATTTAATCCAGAAATGCATCTAGATTCATGGACTTCTGAAATTAGTAAGAGAAATTATGATTTGGTTTCAATTCCTGCAAAGATCGACCATTTCTCCCTGTGATTCCTGCTTTTATTTGAGGTGAATTTATATATAGAAAATATTAAATCCAAACCTGCAGAAATATCTTCCAAGTGTCTCTTTTGCTTTGCAGAGACACTCTTTTTCTCTTGTTATCTCTGTTATGTTCACCTCTGCTTTCTTGGCTGGATGTTGAGAGAGAAGCATTGGAACAAGTTCTGTGGCCTCTCATCTCGGACCAAGTAATCCCCCAGAGGATATATACATCAGAGGACATATACATGTCCTTATTATGAAAACAAAACAAATTTCCACGTCATTCATTGAGCAAGGAGAGTGTTGCAAACATCTATGAAGGAAAGAATATATATTTCAATTTATTTTGTGAACTACTAACCCTAGTCACTGTAAGGGAGAGGGCAATAATCTGTTCTCCACCTCCATGAGGGAGAAGTCAGGAAGTAAAAGGTGTGAGCTGCAGTGAGTTTGCAGCTTGCTGTTTCTAGAGGATCAGGGCTAAAATATGTAGCTTTTTGCTTTAAGAGGAGAATAAATACATAAATAAAGATCATAAGATCATATCCTCCTGACTGAGCAGGGAACATGGTGATGAGCCCCTGCAGTGCCTCCAGCACTTCACAACACTCTCCTCCTTGGCTGTGCAGACCCCAACCAGGATGTCTCCCCATGCCACCCCAGGTGTTGGTCTCACGCTCCCCATCATGGGGATGGGATGTTGGTGGGGATGTTGGTTGGATATTTCAACATCCTCTGTGTGGTTAATCCACTGGTGAGAAACAAAGAACTGGTAGATGATCATGATAGAAAGATCATGAAATGAGAGAAGAGGAGCTCTCAGCAAAGTCTTTTCTGGTGCCATCTCAAAGAAAGCCTTTGAACTAAAAAATGAGCTCCAGCAAATCACCATTTGGTTCACGCATGTATAAAAACACATGGCACGCTTCCTGTCACACTGGGATCTGTTAGGAAAATCACTGCTTTGACATTGATGGGTTAACATTATTGGTGAAACAAAGCAGATTGAATCTAAAGACCAGATTCACTCTGAACTCATGAAAACCTGCTAACGTAGCTTGCGGTTTGACCACAACTCCTTTCGACACTGATCTGTACGGAAGCACGATGCCAAGCTGCTCTTGCAAGCAAGGAAGTCAGAGAGATATAATTTTCAAGTAGAAAGTTCTTTAGCAGCTGAACAGTTAAAGATTATGCACGCTATGTTTTCCTGCCTTTCAAATTCCTCATTCATAATGTATGAGTGAGATCATTAAAAGCAACATATTGGCTGATACCATCACAGCTGCTACCTAACTGTAACACTTCATAGCAAGGAATAACATTACTCTTCTCTTACGTATGTGTTCAGAAATGGAAATAAAGTGACTTGAAGCTGTAAGAACAGTGTAAAATGTTTAACATTACTGAAAAAGCTTCGTGTGTTGGGCAATTGAGAGATGTTCAGAGTGTTCGCAAAATGAATAAAACATATTAATCTCCTTTTGTCAATCCTTTTCACCTTTTTCTTCTATTGCAATATGGCAGTATATTTTATACACACACACAATCAATATCACATTAACTACCATAATAATAAAAGTTTAACTCCAACAGTGGACCGGAAACTTTGTCTCCATCCAGGGAATTTTAATCTCTCCAGCCCTTGACTGTTTAGAACTGTAATGATGATTACTTTAAGCCAAGTATGGGGTGGGTCAACCTTATCAAGGGGAGATAAAGATTGTCTTAGGGTTTCTAGACATAAATTCTGTAGTTTTTTGTGTTTTGCTTTTTAATTGGTAAGATGCCCTGGGTGCTGATATGGGTAAAGAGATTAAATAAAAGTGTATTTATGTTGACAAAGAGGAACGCTTTTGAGTAAAGTAAGACACTTTCTGTTTTTCAATAGTTATCTGAATCTTTACAAGCTTTGGGCCTACATTTTTCTCTTTTACATTTAAGGGAGAGGAATGAAAATGATGTGCTATATAAAGCTGGCTTTTAGTTTCCAAATATCTTGTTTCATATTCCAACCTGAGAACACTGCTTATTCTTTATAAATCATGAATCACCTCAAAAAGCTTTGTTCCACTGCATATCAGAGTTTTTAGGGTAAAAAAAAAAAATGGCCAAGTCCAAAATGACATGAAAAATGAATTAGCTGTCTTTGAAAGAGAGGGCATTTCCCTCTGGGCATGTAGCAACAATTCTGAATGTTACCAGCTCATCCCCAGACGGCCGGTCTCACTCTGAACCGTGATGGAGCCTGAATCTGCACATCTGTACCCCGTTGTGCTGTGATGATCTGACCGCCCGCCCCTCATGCCAGGCTTTGCACCACACGAAGCCTTCTGACATCAGCTGAGATGTTTCTGGCTTGTACTGGTGCAAAAGGAGAACAGGGTCCTGCGGGTTCATTATCCTTAAACTTAAAACCAAGTAGCTAAGCTGGGATGAAAGACTTTCTTCTATTGCACATTCATAATGCATTTTCACTGTGGTACATGAAATGGAGGGGATAACATGGTCCTCTCAAAAAACTCTTCATTCAAAGTTTTAATTGTGTCTCAGAGGAATAAATGAAGGGCTTTTGCCTCTCTCTCCCTCTTCCTCTGATAACAGCTCGTTTTTTTACTTGCATCGCTTATGGTTTCTTTAATAGTTTTCAGTCTCTGACAGAAGTGTTCTGCTATCCTTTTCTGTTCAATAATGAATGGGTACATTGAAGTTGCAAGTATTTGCACTTATGAGCTCATCCAGACAAAAGATACAAGACACGTGACTTACCTAAATGGCAGCCTGGGGACCAAGTAAATCACACAGACCCCGTAGCCTTTCCCTGCTCTGCCTCGTGGGTGCAGTACCTAGCAGAAAGAAAATGACAGATTCTTGCATGAGCATCACTTCTGCTGAATCATTCCAGTCTCCAAACTCCTGTGGGAAAAATGCCAGTCTCAGGGAAGCCACATGAGGTATGTCCAGTTAATCTTAATGCATCTATGCTTGTCACCAGGGACCTTTTACAGACAACAGAGGCAAAAAGACATTTTGGGAATGCAATTTATTTAATCGTAAGGTAGATACACAAAGCAGATCAGATGAGTTTCCCTCCCTAAAACTCTTTTTTTTTTTTTTTTTTGTCCCTAGAGGGCTGTGTCTCTGAGGCAGTGACCGCACTGTAAGTGGTAAGTGAAAAGGACTCCTCTGAAGGGTTGGCAAGTGTATCTGGGGACAAAAGCAAGTATTCCTGAGATTGGCTAAAGCCTTATGAGGAAACCGTAAGGACACCCAATCTTGAATTTCCTTGCCAAGATTGATGTGGAATAATTACTCTCTGAGTAACCACTAAGCCAGAGTTTAATTAAAGCATGTAACAAGGAGCAGGCGTTAAAAGCAGTCAGAAGAAAGCACTTATGGTTCCTCTCTGAGGTCATTTGAACCGAGCTTTGTAGCATGACCGTGTGCAGTCTCTGGAGCAGGACACAAACTCTCCTTCCTTAAAGCTTGGCTCAGAGGGGAAAATTTTTCAAAAGCAGCCATTACTTCTGATGGTCTTAAAATTCACACTAATCCCACAGTCAATACGAGAAAGAAGCAGTGAAAAGTTAAGCACTGCAGTGACTAGCCTCTACATCTCAGGGTGCATACCGGATTGCAGAGCCTGGCCTGCTTTTCCCTGTGCATTCCTGGGAGAGGAATCTCTGCACAGGCCTGGCGAGGCCTCTAAGAGTAAGATCCAAATCACCTAAGATGCCAAGCAGGGAGTTATCCTGTAATAAGTAACAAGTAAGCAATGATGCAAACAAATCCTAAATCTCCTTTTCCTTGATCAGGGCAATTTGGAGGTCACTTGGGCTTCAGAAGCCAAAAAGGTCTCTGACAGTTTTTTTCTCTTCAAATTGCTGGGCAGAGTTCCCTCTTTTCTTCTAAAACACAACTGAAAAAAAAAGTACTTTTGTTCTGTAACACTGTCCAGACTTATGTAATAGTCTTCAAATTTTCAACTCAAAAATAGGAGAGCCAAGAGCAATTCTGCCCTCTGCCAGAGGCAGTTCAAGCTCATCTTTTCCACCTCCTTGGCAGAACCACTAGCCATGCAGGGTAGACCCATCCTCTGGAGATAGAAGAAGAGGAAAATGTGTCACTGAGGAAGTGGGAATGAGCAGCCAGGTGAGCCGGCAGCCGTGCATTTGAAGGGTACTTGTTGGCAAGGATTTTGGTCTTTGCCTCTCTCTCTTTGCATGAGAGACTATGACAGGAACACTGTCAAGCTCCTGGAAGGAATTTTTCCAGGGCCATCAGTGACATTGAAGCTCTTGGTTTTGTTTATTTATTTATTTTTAAAGAGACACCTTGAAGCTTGTTCACCAAGGCCCGCTTGGACGCAGTCCTGTGCCACGTGCTCTAGGTGACCCTGCGTGTGCAGGGGGGTTGGACTAGATGATCCCTAGAGGTCCCTTCCAACCTTAAGGATTCTATGACTCACAGGTAAGGAACTTCTTCCTACATTACACCTCCATCTCAGTTCTGGCATTAATTCCAGGTGAATTTTACAAGAAAATGGAAGAATTTAACTCTATAAAATATGTATTAACTGCCTGCAAAAAAACAATCTTCAAAAAACAAAAGAACAGGCATTCTTGAATGCGTAAGAGTAATACACAACATGTACATACTGTGTGGCTTTAGCTTTCTAAAATGAGAGCTTTAGAAACAAGTTTTTTTCACTTCAATCCAAAAAAAATATGAATAAATAATGCACACAAAAGGATAGATTAAATATTCTGTTCTCAGGCTGTCTTTTGAGTTTTGAATTCTCATTTGGAAGGAATATTTTCCAGACAAGTCTGAAATCCCCTGAAACTGAGATCTGCTGACATAGTTTGCACACAGTTTTAGTAGCGCCAGTGGGCACTGCTGCAAAAAAGGCATGGCTGCTATTAGCGCAAAAGTCCTCCCTTCTCCTTTCCCTCACTCAGGCAAGCATCAGAAGAGCTTGAAATGTAAAACACATTCTTATGTGACAATGAAAGAAAAATCACTTAGAAGAAGACAAGGAGGAATTGAAGTTACTCACTCAAACAAGTCAGGCTGACAAATTGCTTCTGCCGTCTTCATTCATCCACATAATGGATCCTCCATTCCCTGGCCAGTTATAGAAGAATAATTATCTCTTTTAGATCAGCTGCCTTGGCTTCATCATAAATCAATTCTTTCCTCCCCTCTTTCACTCCCCCTCCCTCCCTCATCTTTATCAATGTATCATTCCCATAAGTCTTTCCTAGTCCAACTTTTGATTGACTACGTGAATCTGATGACCACAACCTTCTGTGAACTTGTCACTTCTGTCTCTTAACCCAAAGGGCTTATTTTTCTGCCATAGCTAAGCAAGTTCACATATTTATTTGTGACAAGTTCACAAAGCTCAGGAGAGAATAAGCTGGTCATTACATATAATAGACAACATAAGATAAGTAAAGCTGATCTGAGCTCAGCTCTGCAATGAGGAATTCTGGCCTTTTCAAAGCTTCATATGTATCTTAACTCTAATCAAACAATGACAATCCTTCTAACAAAGCATATAAGCATGTATGTAGTCTCAATAGAGATACATAGATTATTGCAGTACCCTATGAAATGAGTGAGATAGCTACAAATGAGGAATAAGCATCCAAGTCAAGTTCACTGTTGATGCTAAGTGTTAGCAATCTTGACATCCTCAAACTTCAGATGGAAGTGGCTGAAATGGCCTGAACTCTGAGTCATTGCACTTGGAATGAGATCAGACCTGGTACAAAAATCAGAGATGCAGAAATCCCTGTGAAGATGCCTTACCACACTCCCTCTTTGAGGATATTTCACATGATGTTCACCTCAGTTTGTCTGTTGAAAGGACAGGAGATGAAGCCACCTCCTTACTCCTGAAGGACACTGAGTCATGCTCAAGAAGGGCTCTCTACTGCTGTGTTAGATGCTGCAGAGCCTCAGCTCCTCTTACTAAAATGAGCCTACCCTGGACTGCCTGCACTCATAGAGAGATACCTCCAACTCCCCTTCCAGCCTGTTAAATCTACCCTACCAGCTGGCACCTTCCCTGCTCTTGCTGGTCACCCCTGATTGCCATTAGCCTCAACACTTCAGCAGCTGAATCCTGCCTCAGCTGAAATCAATGGGAAAAATCTTATACTCCCCAAAATGCCAAGATTTCATCAGAGCTGTCCTCAGAGCAAACAGCTGGAGGGTTAGTCACCTTAATATAGTATTAAGTGTGGCAAAATTTCACATTTTTTTGCGGAGAACTGTGAAGAAAAGTATCCATAGTAGCCACTAATTTTTGGTTTGATTTCCATTCTTATCTCTATTTGTCACTCAGATTTCTTGAAATATATTTAACAGACAAGAGGTTTTTTTCCTCTATTTTCTTGCTGGATAAGATCGAATGGAATGAGAATTCCTGGGTCCTGGTGAAAATAATGTACAAGATGTACTCAGCAGAAAATTTAGACACTGCACTTGAAGTTATTTGAAGCCCAAAAGGCAAAATGACCTAAATCTTTTTTTTTTTTTTTTTTAATTCTCTTTCCTTCTTATATTTACACATTCTGGTCTTCAAAAATGTAACAGAATAAGCTTGACACCTTACTTAAGCAAGATCAATGAAAAGTAAGCTATCACTGCTGACTTATGAATATCTGGGGAAAATAAATTAAGCAGCACATAAACTACCCTTTACAGTGATCGCAGGCTATACATGGTGTTTTAGCTGCAGTTGTTTTCTTCTTGAGGGGCCTAATGCTGCAAGCCTTAATCTGAGATTTAGGGAGGATTTAGGCTTTAGTGAAGACCCCGACACAAAGCCCTTTGTTTATGATCCTGGTTAATGGTAAACACTGCTATTATGGGGCATGACTGCCGGAATGCAGAAAGGCTTTTGAACAGAAAAGAAAATGCAAACCCACCAAAAAGCAGCTGACAGATGATGCCGGATTCATTTGCAGCATCTTGGATTGCTTTTCTCTTTCTGATTTCACGTGACCTCTTCCCACAGGTGTGGCTGCAGCAGAGTGGATTTAATGAGCATGGGACAGTAATCAAATGGAACTCACTGATTTTCATAGAGAGCTTGGGATGATTGTGAGTTGGGGGTTCAAAAGGACTTTGGGAAGAAGCAGATAGGCAACAGCTTAATGAGCCTGCCCAGAATAGCAGGGCTCTCCACAGCCATGTGATGAACGCAGTGTTATTTGCAAGTTTCTGCTCTACATTTTTGGTGCTGCTTCCTGTCTTCTTTAATTAGCTGTCCCCTGCAAGAATAACAGGTAGATTCATTATGTTTGAAGCTGAGGCAGGAGTAGGTAAATTATTCCTCTTCCTTGGCACTAAGACAGATAATCTAACCTCTAAGTGGCACATTAGGGATAAATCACCAAGGCAATAGCCATATTCCCTCCCCACATGGAGCTCTCTCGCTTTCCACACAAAGCCAGCAAACAGCTCAGCTGCTTTGCTCAGAGAGGCAAAGCTGCTCAGTGACAGCAGCAAGGAGGGTATTTTTCCCATTTCCTCAAGTCTCCTGAAATAGCAGCTTCCTTTCAGTTTATTTCATCTACCAATCATTTTTCTGTCAGCCCCTAAAGAGGGAAGGTGGCTCCATCCTGTAGGTGTTCCAGGTAACAGGAGGCCCTTGCTCATCTTTCTCCTCAGCTTAGACACTTCTCTTCAACAGCAGCTGGTTTCCCAGGTGTTCCCCACCTTTTCCCCTGCTAAGGGACATTCAGACAACCAGTGTGGCTGCCTGCAGTCTTTGTGCCCCAGGGCCACCATGGCTGTGGTTTTCTTTGCCGTGCATCCTCACTGATGGGTTAAGGCTTGCTCCTAAGTCTTCCCACAAGCAAAAGTGTGGGAATACTTGGCAGCAAAATGAAAACTCATCACTATGACCACAGTGTCCAGCAGGCAAGGAGATTTACCCCTCTGCAGAGCAGCAGGCAGACGCCCAGGAGGTCTGGCTTAGGCTGGTGCAGGAGCAGTAACTACAAAGTCAAGGCCTTGCTCTCTCCAGACAAAGTCTGTGGTGGGAAGGCCTCTGTGTGTGTGCCAGGACCCCAAACGGGAGAAGGGGCTTTGGTGAAGATGCCCAGATTTCCCTTTTGTGGGGCCTCAGGAGGAGCTATGGCTTTCAAGCACAGCAAAGCCAGGTTTTACTGAACATAAAGCAAATGCTTGACTTCCGAAACGAGAGAAAGTGCAAAGGGACTTGGTAAAGCAGAACAGAACAAAAAGGAGGATTTATAGCCCAATCTCTTTCTCTGCTTCCAGGCTCCCTTTCAGCAAATCCCCTCTGGCCTCTAAGTGCTTTCCCTTGTTCCAAGGCCTGGCAGGTGACTCGCTGCCCACCCACATCTCTCACCTGAGCCTGCAGCAGAAATTTGCTCATTCCCTTCTTGCATGTCCCTCTCCCCTCCCATCTCCTGTCTCTCAGCTTCCACTGCAGGATCGTGTCCCTTGGGCAGGTGCTCCCTCACAAAGCAACAACCCATTTTCTTCCTCCAGAGACCTCATTAGACCTCAGACCTTCCTAAGAGAAACAAACATAACATGCAAATTCAAAAGAAGCAGCTCAGCTATTGCCTCTCACCATTTGCAGAAAAGAAGCTGGTGCTTTTGGGCAAGAGAAAAGGGGAAACAACCGAACAGGGAAGCAAACAGCAGTTTTGCATCTAGTGTTGGCCTCATATCCATCTGCCCTCTTACCCTTTTGCACAAAGCTGGGGCATGCAATGACCCAAGACTTATGCATAGAAAAGGGTAAAACCTGTTATAGGTCAAAGAAACTGGCCAAGAGGAGCCCAGCCCTGGCTGGATTCAGGAGCCCTGATTACAGAGGAAGGGGCTTGGTTGTTAACTGCACTCTCAGGAGAAAATACTCAGAAATTTGGTGCTTGGTTATTGGGAATATCCTAAAGTTGTCAGAGGCTGCCCCGGAATGCAAAATTGGACAGAAATTGCCATGCTCATCCTCATAGCCAAGGACCTAAGAGAAGATGTCCTTGCTGTTGTAACTATCACATCAATAGCAGGCAATGGATCTCAGAACTTGGCAAGAGTTTCCATTGCTACAGCTGCTGAGATTTTGTGGTTTCTTCTGTTCAGGGAGAGATTTAACATCCACTGCATTTTTATTAGCTATTTGTCAGTTTTGATTTCTAGTAGTAATATTAAAGATCTAACCTGCAGCTTTAAAAATGTTTGGATGGGGAATGGTTGTAGAACATAAAACACCAGCATGATGCAACATAAAAATAGCTGGGATTCTTACGTGACTAAGGAGCAAAGGCCCAACTTTAATTATATAAAAGAGTTGATATACAGCACTGATCCAAGCAATCATACATTTGAGGAGATAGAAGACATAGGCAGAAAGAAGCAGCATAAATCTGCCTCATTCGAAAGAATTACAACAACAAAAAAAGCTAATTTTGTTTACCCAGGTTTGCTCACCAAGTTTGCCCCAAGAGCAATGAAACAAAGCTGACACTTGAAATTCTATTCTCTGCTCTACTGAAAAAGAACAATTAAGCAATAACTCTGCAATAACATTGGATGTACCAGACCGAGACTTAGGCTCTCAATCAGAGATAACAAAAATATTTATGGAAGGGTGGGGTGCTGATATAAATTCCTCCAAAGGAAAAAACATTCTGCTTAGGAACTTAGATAAATGAATTAATAAGATAAGAAAGAAAACAACCAGCAGTTTAGTTAATGCTGTTGTGCAAAAAAATGAACAAGAGCCAAGCCAGCCACATTTGTGAAAACTGAGCTCTGTGGCATTAAATACATTGTTGATAAAAATGCACAAATGTCTACAGGCTTAAGCAAAATAGGGTGGTGTAAGAGACCAGATGAGGCTGCCCTCATCCTCGTTGTTTGTCATGAAAAACACTCTTATTCCCCTTCTACTTGTGAAGAATTCCTGGGTAAAGGGCAATTACTGTTTTTACAGTAGGAAATAAAACAGGATAAGCTCCCTTCCCTAGGTCTGAGAAAATAGCGCAGCACAAACACATACGGTTACATTTTTTTTTTCCTCTCCAGAACATGGTTCCAGGTAACATATGAGCCTAGGGAGCCTCCCACATTGCTGCCCTGAATTGTGGCAAGGCATGGGCTGGCAGAGCACTCTCTGGGACAGCCTGGATTGCACAGGCAGGAACCTAAAAGCAGACAAGTTGGTCACAGCCCCGTGCTACACCTGCACAAGGCTGCAGGGAACAGTAGCTGCCTTTTTTGGTCACTCCTAGATGTTGATGCTCAGCTGAAAATGCAATGTAGCTTTTGAGCTCTGCTGCTTCTGCAGCTGAGCCCTGCACTGCATGCAGAGGAGTGCGGGATCACCACCCCGATGCTGCTCTGTTATATGCCCACATTTCAGGAAACGAGAGAAAAAGGGCAAATGTTGGCTTTAAACCTCACAGAAGTGTCTTTACGGAAAGGGGAGTGTTAAGTACCTCCACATTGTCATCTTGCTGTACACTGATATCTTCATCAGTATTGGAGACATTTTACAGCGAAGCCCCCAGCCAAGAGCTACGAGGAGGCTGCTGCTATTGCTCACAAGACTCTCATCATGCAGCTTTTACTCAGGCAAAAAGGATAGTATTTTGCCTTGGGAAAAAGGGTGGGATTTGGTGTCTGGCCTTTAACCATAAGCAAAGGAAGGATATTAAACTCAGCCCTGCTCTCTAACTCCCACCCAGCTTGGTTAAAGACGCTTACATGCTTTATCATGCCACTTTCATATTTTATTTAACTAAAAATCCATGAAATCCCTTTAAATAGAAACAAATATTTGAATAATTTATCCAAGAGTAATTTCAGTTTAATTTCCAAGTCTGCTGAGGTTGGTATTGCTCACTACCAGGAGCTAGCACAAACACATGTATTGCCAGGCACCAGGAAGACAAGAAAGGACATAAAGACAGACCTGTACCTGCACAGAGCCTTCTCCTGGGCTGCTTCCAGACCTCAGCTCCTCTTTTCTTCCTCGAGATCTTAGTGGCCTTGAAAACAAGTCAAACAATAGTAAGAAAAAGAATGAGCCTCTGTATTCCTGAGGGGCCAAGGGCACTTGGGGTGCTGCAGGATAAGCAAGTGAGAGCACACAGAAGTGAGAGCAACTTTTCCTCTGGCTTTGCTCCTACCCTGCAGCTGCACCACCGTTTGCACCTGGCCAAGAGAGCAGCAGGGAATGAGTAACCAGGGGTGGTGATGGGGACCTGCTCTTTCCAGGAGCTTCTGAAACTTGGGCTGGCTGCACACATCAGTGCGAGGCTGTGCAGCCTACAGAGCAAAAGCAGCTTCTGGAGAAGGCTGCATTTACCCACGTAACAGTAGCGTTGCAGGGGCCAATTAACCAGCGCTTCCACATTGCGATAATAACACAAAGTGATAATACAATTAACGTGGGGTAGAAGTCAAAATTGCCAATTCTGAGTCCCTAATCCTGTGTCTGTTCCTCTAATCAATACAGCTTCAGCTGCATGCTAATGCTGCAAAGCTTGTCCAGGTTATAAAGTATTTATAATCATGATATTTATAACCATAAAGTCTTTATCACCATGCCATGGTTTGTGATAGAACTTTACATTGCTATCAAAGAGCGTCTTTCTAGGTGTTTTCCACAGTTGGACAAAAAATGTAAATATCCTTTTAGCATTGGGTTCCAGCTACAGAATCCATATCAGCTGATCTTAATTTCCAGTCTAATATTAAGTCACTCTTCGAAGAAATATTAGATATTTTACTTCAAGATAAAACATACAATTTTCACTATCTCATAATTTATCTTGCTTGAGGCCAAAAATATGCAGATTTAGTAAAGTCTTGAAGAACCATGCATAATCCAGAATGCTCCAAGGAATATATATAAAATTACTTCTGTCCCATTTGTGATCTTGAAGAGGCAGACCTTGTTTTTGCTTTTTTCTGACCGAGAAGTCAATGAAAGGGCATATTTTTTCTGCTAATTAGACTCCTAGAGATTTCCTCAGCTCTACAACCTATTTTTTTACATCTTCTTACTTCAATAACAGAGAAAGACTTTGTGTCACTTTTTTTTTTCTCTAGTGAAGTGATTATTGAAACATCTAACGTTTTTTCTGCTTTGCTTGTTGAAAAATCTTTTATAAGATTATGATAAATGGACTTGTAAATTAAATAGATGATCAGACATCGGCATTCTAGAAGAAGGTAAAATGTTTTCCCAAACGGCTCAGCAACTGTGAGAAGAAAATTATTCATCTACGATATAGCTTAAAATAGTGTTATGGCGTTTCAGTGTCCTGCAGCAAAAAGACAACCCTACATTTTGTTTTTCAAAATGTTATTGATAAGACTTCAGGGATGGCAATAGGGATGAGGAGAGGTAGTCCTGGACTTTCATGCTAATGCTATGAAACTGAGAGCCACACACAGACGGGATCAGGGCACTGCTGTGCCCAGCTCTGCTCCTGGCAACATAACTCTTGTGCTGAGAGCAGCCGCAGCGGAGATGAATGGCAGTCATCTTCTGAAAGGTGCTTAGGCCTTGTAATACCACATGCTGCTTAAACTTTAGGTGATTTACAGCTGCATCCAATTTCAGGAGCATTTTAGACACCTAGATATTTTGGAAGTACCTAAATTCCGTTATTTAGAATCTGAAATACCTTTCAAATCCTGGTCCTCCAGGGCCTGCGTCCTGTAGGCTGATGAGTGAGTCTTGGCTCTATCCATTATTTTTGATGTCCCTGCTTATGGTTTTGATGGATTAGCTCTCACAAATTAAGTCACAGCCACCAGAGATACTGCTAGCTCCTGCCACTTGCATCCACTGGCTGCTGGCTGCGTTCCCAAAGCTGGGATGATGGGATGGAACATGTATCTGCACCTCAATCACCTCTATCTCAAGCTTCTTAAGCAGAGATATCTCCATCTGCCCTGCCACAGAGACACTGGCCGCTTGGAGAAGTGGGGGAAGACTCTGAGAGTGAGGATCTACCAATGTTTAAATTATCAGGGCTCATTTGCTAGAGCACCAAGTCATTTTGACTTTGCAGGGCCTAGCACAGTAATGCTGAAATACAATTGCAGCCCTGGGCTGTAAGAGACATGCCCAGGCTCATGCTGCAAGTTAGTAGCATCCCTGCAAAGGAAAGCCAAGTCTCCTGATTACTAGTCCAGCGCTCCATCTGCTACACCCACAGCCTTGCCTTAACATAGCCTGTTTTGTATGCAAAAGCATGATTATTTGGATTTAGTGAATTACATCTTATTATGCACGTCTCTAAGAGTATTTGTAAAACATCAGAACTCCTATTCATAAGCATATGATTGCCCTTTTATTCTTTCATTTGTATTTTTTTCTTCCTGCATTTGTCCTTCACAGTTAAAATGAATCACAAAACCCATTCCATTAAGATAGCAGCAAAAATAACTAATAGCACATTCTGGGCAAAGACTTTAGAAAACATTCAGAACATTCAGCATATGAACATTGTTGGAATATAAGTAAAGAAAATAGGACAGATGCCAGATGAGCTAGGTTTCTCAGCTGTTCCTGACTTTAAAGTGCTAGAAGGTGGAAATCATACCAAGATTGGATGAACTGTGGTAAAGCAGCCTAGATTGCCGGCTACACTGCAAGCTAAATCTCCAGGGTCACTACCCACACACATGCACATGTCTCCTAGCAGACACCAGCACCCTTCTTCAGAGAACACCTTTCAGATGTTATGGCCCTTTTAGGACTTGAGCTGAAATGCAGCAACCTGACGGGGCCATCCTGGATACTCTAGGTGTTGCTAGTGTGTTAACTGTGTACAGAGACCCAGAACATGGCATAGTCTGATTGTGAAAGGCAGAAGCAGACTATTCTGTCTCCAGATTTTCTGTTTCCTTTCCAAATTCAATGTCAATCCTTTCTGGAACACTGCATTCTGGCCTGCTCAGCAGATAACCTGAGAGTTGGTGAAAAAGAGACAGGCAGTGTCCAATTCAACTCAGTCTTTTCTCTTGAAGGCTGACTGGGCCCAGAGTTGAACAATTAATATCAAAAATTCCTAATTCTGCCAGAATGTACAAAGCAGATCAGATTCTTTGTCTGTCACAGACAAAGTGTGCATGTGATGGAGTGGGCTCTGCGATTCCAGTCACATTTCAGTTTCTGCCCTTAAAGCTATCTTTGCCCTCAAAGAACCAGAAGGCAGGTTAAGGCATTTAAGAGGCTGGTGCACTGTCTTCTGAGTTTAGGGGAAATATTGTCCCTAAGTATAACCTGAACTTTTAAGGATATGCAATAGAGAGATAAACATCATCCTTTTAAATATTAGGAACCAGTAGCTCCGTGGGTAAAAATCAATGTGGTGCCATTACTGTCTGTGGGTCTCTTCTAGCTGCTCTGACCCCTTTTTCCACATTTGTGAGTAAGGAAATCAAGAGACAGGCCATCCTGGAATACTGCAATCACATCCCTTACGCATACTGGGCTCAGGCTGTCAGTCTGACTAACAATAAATGAACAAAATCATAGCTCTTGGTAACAGTACATATTTATGAGAATTTTTTTTCCTTTTTTCTTGGTCAATATTTCAATTAGTTTTCTACCAGCTGGAGAGAATGCAGATCAGGAAAAGGCTGTAGCTGATGCAGCAGAAGAAAGGAAAATTGCCAGTTGCTGATTGATGTTTTATCAGGCTGTAATACTAGAAGCTTTTCCTTGCAAGAATCAAATGTTAGATCTCTCTCAGGGATTTATTTTGCTAGTACCTATGGGAACCAGCTGGGCTAGCTGCCTAGAGAAAAAGACAAAGCAAGCTAGTCAGGAAGTTTACGGTGATTTAAGGGGGATGCTGATTAGTGATTCACATTTGTGTGAATAATAAAATAAATACAGGGAATGGGAGCATTTGCTAATGTATTTCTGCGTCTCTTCCCAAGAAAAAAGCGAGCCACTGTGTATAAGTTAAGATTGGGAATTTTTCCCATGACAGACCTATTTTATTGCAAAGAAGAGTGCAATATCCCAGAGAGGCAAAGATGTACAGTATTGTCAGTGTTAGAAATTCTGCACTGAGGACGTTTATGCTAGTAAATTGATTGGAAGGAAAAAAAAAACCCAAAACCCTTTTCTCTGAAGCAAATACAAGAAATACTCTCTCGGGGCAAAAGGCACTGAGAAGATGTGGAATGGGGCTCCACGGGTGTTCCCTGGCAGTGGCAGGGCTGCATGAGGGTAACGGTAAAAACCCAGCCCTGGAGGGATGGAGCAGGTGTGATTTATTAGATACAGCTCACAGTATTGCTGCTGGCCTGGGCCAAAGGATGAGCAACCTCTGCTTTACTGTTTTTCTCTGCAGAAATTCAGTCAATTATGAGGAAATTCCAAAGAAAAGACACTGATGACTTTATTGTAAATCACTTGAAGCACGTTGTTTTCAGTGAATGAAGGTACTGTGATTTGACATCTTAAGTTTTATTTCCTGCCTTTAGAATAAAGTGGGTCATTTTTTGGCAAATGGTGTCTTCAAAACACTACTGAATTAAATGGCCTGCCTTAGAAAACATCACTAGAGACTCCAAACTTTTTAGGTGACTTCCTAAAATTCTCTCTCATTCTTTTCTTTCCCTCTGGTTTGGGATTTCTCACTAAAACTCTCCGATCCCTGAGAAAAAGATTTTTCCAAGCCTGGGATTTTGTTGCATGATCATGGCAGACACCAAGTTTGTGGACAGATAAATTGCAATGGAAAATAGCTGCAGTATTCTAGCTCTGTTCACAAAGCTCTTAAAATAGAAAGAAAGGACCTTTTGTAGGCTGCAGTTCAGATATTTATCTGATGCCAGGCTAGAAAGACATCTGACTCATGAGCCCTGTCGGATTTTGCTGCAGTGCCTAGGGATGCTACCATGTCGGACTGTCTGCACTCCCCTTTGACCAGAGGTTATTGCCCTTATATCAGGAATAGAATTAAACGAATGTCCTCATCTTAACCTCCCTATCTTCTTCACAGTCCACAATATCAGTTCAGGGCACCAGTGATGACAAGTTTGTCCTAAAATATAGTTCTGTGACTTGAGGCAGGGACCTTCATTTCTGCTTTCAGGCAGAGCAGTAGAGAGGGCAGCTGCGAGTCTGCGGGTTTGATTTGCCCACACGATGAAAAGGGGTAAAGCTCTGTTTGCCTGTGACTCTGCAGTGAACAGACCTGAGTACTGAGGGGAGCAGCAGCAGCCTGTGAAATACAGGTGCAGGTTTTCCACGGCCACCTGCAGTTAGTTTTGCAGAGCAGAGAGGGCAGAAAGGAAATGCATTTTCAAAATGAATCTAACTTAGAGATGATGATTGAATTTTTCAATGCATTTCCACATCTCCAGGGTTATAGGTGTAAGAATGAAATTGCAAGACCTTGTCTGCAGATAGGGCAGTGCATATGTGAATCGGATCATGGGAATGACACGAGCAGGCTCTCTGGCCCCGGCTGGGGGCAGATGAAGGGCACTTGGCTCTGCAAGGCTGCTTCAAGCAGCTCTTGGGTGGGTCAGGGGCATCACCTTTTCTACTGCTATGAATGAACTACTACTGTTGCTGAATTCTCTGTGCACTCAAACTGACACAAAAATTAAAGCAAGGACATTAATTTGGTTCACAGAGAATAAGTACTTCAATCTAGAACATAATTTAAGTTGCACAAGAAATAAGACTTCAGCTTGAATGTGAATGAGCTGGGCAATCTTTATTTTTTTTTTACTTGAAGAGCGCTGACTAGGCAGCTGAAACCTTGATCTCTTCCATCATCTTCAGCACAGTCCTTGCTATGCAGCAGTCCAGGACAGAATCTGCGTGGCCCGCAGGTGCTTTCAGGCCTCATGGGGTTTGTCTTGAGCTTCGGACGGAAACAGTCCAGGCAGGAACAAGCTGGTGTCACTCCCAGCACCCAGCGGCTGTGCTGGTATTGAACACTGGAGGGCTGAGGAGCTGCTCCTCTGCGGCTGGAGGACATTTATCTTGTGACAAGGTGCCTCGTGCAGAGAGAAGGGGTGTGCAAACACCCGCAGCATTTCAGCAGGCTGCTGATGAGTCATCTGCTGATGGCTTTCTGAGATTACTGCTATGGGACGGAGATGCATTTCCAAAGCAGACATGAAAAGCTGCTTCACTTATTAGGCTATTAATTGTCCAAACCACCAGTCATGTTCTTAAGTGGCAATTAATGGAAGCCAGAGCTGGAGCTTAAAACTATGAGTCTTAGAAAGAAAATTAACAAATAGTAGTGGAAAGAGCTTGAGAGGGTGTGAGATCTAGGCAGTCTGTGCATAAATCAAACCAGCCCAAGGCAGAAGGTCTCACAAGGCTTCTGATTTCACCCAAGCTTTTTCAGCCCTTTCCCAAACATTGTTTTTCTACTAACGCTCTGCAATATTTCAATTCTGCAATTCCATCTAAAACCATTACACATCCTGGATTGCCTCTGTTGTGTTAAGTCCATAGCCGAGGTAACACAGTGAGGAATTTTACTGTAACATGCTTCAGCAGAAGACTTAGATGTTCAGTGTCACGTTAAAAGGCACATTATTCATGGGAGAAAAGATTCCAGAGTAGTTTCTCAGGTTGCTTCCCTATAAATTATGTCTCTTTTCCATTCATCAGATCCCCATTTCTCTGTCCATAAGTAGGCCCCTTATTTATAGTGTGCACAGCAGACATGTGCTCCGAACAGCAGGAGGAATGGGCTGAAACACAGGTTATCAGTAACTTACTCAGAGACACTCTGCAGATGTTTTATGCAATCCTGTACTTTGTCTTTCAGTGAAACACACTCAAGCAAGCAGCTGATCATCTGTTCATGAGAGAGACTGCTTAGATAATAAGACTGCTAAAGTCTCATACGCTCACACACACACGAGATACTATTGCACTCAATGCAACGGCTTTATGGAGTGGAAGAAGCGTGTTCAAACACTGTACATTAGTGGAGCCTTTTCAGCTCACTGGAAATGCAGTGGCCATTTTCAGTTGATCTTTTTATTACATTTGTGTTTAAGTACTAGAAGCAAAGATGTTAGAGCGGCTGCTGAAGAGGAACAAATAACCATCAAGAGCCATTTCGCAAAGGAGAGGTCTGACCTGCTCCCCGCCTTGCCGATGCAGCACGAGGCACTTTGGATTTGTGCTGCGGCTGTCAGATATCATTTACCTACCTAAATCCCCTGAGTCTTACTCCAAAGTTCTCTCCACCGGACTGTCTTCAAGGGACCCTTGCAGGCTCTTAGACTATGAGGTGGCTATGGGGAAGTCCTGATACCCCAAGACCTTGTCCAAAACTTGCTGTCACCAGTGAAAGCTGCCACTGCAGATCCATCCCCTTCCTCCCTAACATGGACACAGCTTCTTGTCTAGGTTCACAGCTGATATTTTTAATTAGGGATAGGAGCTAATAACAGGAAGCTTCTATGCTGGACACTGACAGCCTGGGAGCATATTCCTGAAAGAGTGGTTCAAAATACTATCAGTTTAAATTTTCAGCAGTTTTTCTCAAGGTTAGGCAAGGCTCATGCATCTGATGAACTTCTAAAGTGCTTTGGAAAACATAACTGTAATATAAAAGAAATAGCTTGCCCATCAGGTTTTCTCAGGGTGTCAGACCTACAGTTTTTAGACTCATATAGCTGTTAGATGTTATAACTGTGTTTTAGAAGTATAGAAGTTTCAAACCTCCACTAATGTGTTTGCATGGTTGCTACAGCCAGGACATAGCCATCTGTAGAGTTAGTAGAAAAGCTTTTCCACTCTTTGCATAAATTAACAGAAACATATTATTCCACGAACTGCTGCTTATATCAGTTTTGGCAGAGGATCAAAGTTCAAGAAATGTATTTATTTTTTAACACATGTGAAATGAAAGTAAGGGCTGGGAAAAAAATTCAACCCTGGATCCTTTTTTCAGGTTACATGGAAAAAAATGAATTATGATTTTAATGGGAATGAAGAGAATCCCTGGAGTTAACTGTAATGGTGCTTTGCTGTAGCTGAAGTGAAGCTGTATGTGTCAGCACTTCTTGAATGTACTGTTTATTTCAGGACTCCACGACTGGTGCCAGCTTAGGTGGCACACACAGACACAAGATGTAAGGAGAAAAGAATCCTTAAATTGTAATTTTTAAATGAAACAAACACCAGAATTTTGACCACTTTAGTGGTGTTTTCTCTGTGTTTACATTCAAAAGGCTCTGCCCTGGAAAAAAGGAAGGTTGGCAAATTAAAAAAAAGTCATTGGCCTATGACAGAACTTGTTTTATTTGTTTACTAGTGGGTGTCTCATATATATGATGAGCCATGAGTAACTCTGCACATCTTTGGGCTTTTACAGCAAGACCCTTGAAGATAGTCTTCACTTCAAGCATCTTTAGCAGGATTCACTTAAGTGAATAAATTTCCTTGTATGCTTGAAACAGATGGAGAAAAGAATTAATATCCTTGCACCTCAAGTTGCTTATGGGAGCCCTAGTTTTACATGGGAAGCTGTAGTGCCTGGTCTAGTTTGAAGAAGAACAGTGCTTGAGAAACGTGTGACCAAGGCTGAGAAAATTGCTCATCTGTACGAGAGAAGCTGTGGGAAAGTGCATAGTGTAGAGCCGTGTGACCTTAGAAAATGCAGACAAAGGTGAAATCATCAAAATGGTGATAATTTGCAGTTCGGGGAGGAAAAGTCTAGGTATAAAATGCACAGAAAAAAAAAAGAAGCAGTTGGAAGATGGCAGCTGAGCAGCAAGCAGCATCAAGGATCAGCCTGTTCCAAGAAGCAATGGAGACTGACCCTTTCTGGCCTGAATGATAGCACCATGGCCACTAAATACTCACCAGATGCCAGCAGCTTTTATTCTTAGGTATTGATTGTTTATGCTAGTTATTAAATAATCACTTTGTGCTCCTGTGTACACCCTCCTTATAAAGTCTCTGCTAGCATGGTCAAGTTTGCCTAAAGTGACCCCAGGAGGGAAGGTAAGAGCAGCCTTTGAGACCCACCAGTTATGGCCAACAGACTTTCTTGGTCCAGTCGTTTTAGCTGATGTGCTTGAGTGTAGGCTCCTGGATTTGGAATTACCTGGCAAGTTTTTGAGCTCTGAAGCCATTTCGTCAATGTTTGCACTAGGTGTTTGCACACCTAGTCACTTGCTAGGTTTTCTCCACAGCTTTCCTGGACATGAATCACAGTATAAGGAGGAACATGCAGGTGCTTCTGAGCCATGCCAACTCCACCTCCTGCAGTGGTCACAAAAAAAGGGAAAAAATTAGTAAAACAGGCTTATCCCAGATCATATGTTGGAGGCTGGAGAGCTGGTTCAGTTTCTACCCATTTGTGCTGCTGATACAGCACAGAGAACAACAAAGCTGCCCAAATGAAGCTGTCAAGGACTCCCTATGACAAGGGAGCTTTCTTAGGTGACAACAAGCTGGCACAGACACTTTCTGCCAGCCTATAAAATTCAACACAATGAGCAAGCCAGAGAAAGGATAAGGCAGGCTGTGTAGCACGCTGGCACATCCTTGGCAGAGGCAGCAGTTGGAAGCAGGAAAATGAACCTGCTGCCCCATCAGAGGCACTTGACTTGCTGGCTCATGTCCCTTTGGAGTCCTATGTGGGCATGGCAGAGCACAGACATTCAGAACAGCACTCAGCCTTGCTCTAAATCACCTCCTGGGAGAATTCTGCCTTTCCTTAGGTGACAAAAGCAGGATGGTGTGAACCTCCCAGTAACATCACTCTTAAACTTTCCAGGGTTTTGCAAAAAGCTCCTGTCTAGTCCATGACTGAGAGAGCAGAAAGGAGCTTTGTGCTATGCCTGTCCTCCTGCACTCCGTTGTGCTGAGATGGCGCCCAAAGCAAAGCTGGAAACCAAATCCAAACCCTTTCACTCAGAGACTTCTGCCCCCATAACAGAAGCTTCCCCTTCATCACAGGTGTAGCAAAGCCTTGATTTCTTCCACGTTTGCAGGATCTGTTTAACCCGCTGTTACTGCCTTCTCTCCTTCTCTATCTCCAATGGCCAAGGGCATTTCCTCTGCAGCTTGGCCCTTAATGTTTTGCCCCAAGCAAGCAGCCAGGACTCCAGCTGCCTAACTCCACTGCAGCTGGATGCTTACAGTGAGCTTCAGATTCCTGAGATAAGACAAGCTGGTAAGGCTGAAAATATACCCAAACTGAGGCTTGTATCTGGGTCACATAGCTGCCAAAACCACCCCCGTTCTGTTGAAACAGCTATTGAATTTGCTTGTAGAAGGAAAAAAGACAGTAACATGCCAAGTGACACTAATTGTTAGGCAGCACTGAACAAGTATAATACACTTCTGCAAATTATCTGGGAACATTTTTTTCCCCTATTTTGAAATGTATTTTGAGGGAGGAATGGGAAAGCTGATCGAGGTAAATGCATAATCTATAAAAATCTATAAAAAAGTGTAGCTCTTCCAGTGAAATTTTTTACGGTAAAAAATATAACTTCTGGTTTAGACAATACCCCTCCAAACCACCAAACCATCATTAACCTCTGTGTGGATGTAAAGACTATGTCACAAACAAAATCTTGCTTTCCTTTGCACCATTTTCAGCACTGATTAGGAAGGTGGAGGTGGCACAGGGGAAAGTGATTTCCTGCTTTAGTAAAGTTGATAAAATAGAGAATTTACACATTTAGCCACTACAAACAAGCTTCTTTTCCTCATTGTGAATTTAAAAAAAGAAATATCAGACAACCAAAAAAGCCTGAAATTGCTCTGGGGTTGAGTTAACATGATGGTTTTGTAATAGACAATGTAAAATGCTGTCTAGCCTAGCATAGCCTGCACATAACTGAAAAGACTTATTGATGAATTAGTTATCTTAACAAAAATTTCATACTGCAAAATGGATAGCCATGAGATTTTGTCTTTGTCTTCTCCTTTATCAAGTCTTGAGACAAATAATTTTCCACCTGAATCTGTTCCTCTTTCCTAAATTAAGCAGTACTGTATTCAGCCAGGAGAAATCCAGACAACTATTCAGGGACAAAAGAGGTCTTCAGCTCAAATAAAGGCAGCAGAACTTGGTGATTAATTTGTTTCCTTTGTTTCTCTAGCTGGAAAAGAGACAGAAAAAGACAGAGCAGGAGTAATTACACTTAACTGCACCAAAAGGGTTCTGCAGTCCTGAATACCTGAGTGCTTTTGAGTTGGTTGGAGAACAGCAGCTGGAAGATGTTTTGTAAATATAGGGCAGAACTATTTGAAGACAGGAATACATGACGCAGCAGCTGGAGAGAGATGTGCTCAGCTTAGTTCCACTCATTTGTGCTTTTTATAGAAAGCTGCATGTTTAAGTTGTGGTGGCTGTGGAACCCAGCATATGGAGAGATGCTGTTAGCCATGGCTCACTGCGTGGCCACATGCATCCGCTCCAGCTGCTGGAGAACACAGATTTGCTGCATGTGTGTGTAGCTGAACTGGTGTATGGGTTTAAACTTAGGCTGTCATTCTACCATGGACTTTTTGTTCAGTCAAAGGAACTTTTGAGAAGCCATTTTACTTTGCAAAGTGCAACTTACACACCCAGCTGAGATTCTACATCTAATGAAGTCAATGGGATTCCAATAAGGCTACTGTTTCTTCTCGGGGAGGCTTACACAGACATTTCATCTGATGCATTTTCTTTAGATTAAACTTATTTAAAGTTGGAAATGTGCATGAGTCTACAAGGTGTGACATTTTTTAACTAGGGAGAAGAAGAAGGAAAAAGGCTTCCAGATGAATTGTTAGACAACACAGTATGAAATAATTTGGGATTTCTAGTGCTTCCAGATCACAGTTTGTTCTGGTACTAAGAACTGAAGGCTGTTTCTGCAGGAGCAGTGTCAGTAGAGAAGTTTTATTGCTCATCTGGGAACAAAGTGACACCAACTAGTTCATTATTTAGCTATCTCAGATCCAATTGCTCTCATGCTTTAAAGTGCATACTGATTTCAGTGAAGAAAGATGCTCTGGTATCTAGGTAGTTAACATTCTTTCTGATAGTAAGTGGAAAGTAAAGTAGGAAATAAATAGAGACAACAGAAACAGTGATGGCATAGTTTCAAATCTTTTACAGTCAGATGCAAATGTAATTAGGAAAAGCGCAAGTTAGCCTTCTGCAGCTGACCCCTATACACAATATATGAAAAATTTTTCATCTAGATATCTGGATGCAGAGAAGACTGAAAGGATACACTAGACACGCTAAAATCACCGCATGTGAATTTTATCACTTGTAAAAGTCACTGCTGTAATTGCCCATCTCTAACGGTGGTTTTGTTTTTGGTTTTGTTTTTCATTTCTTTGGGTTTTTCTGCAGTTTTGCTTTGTAGAAGCACAGAAAATGGAATGCTGCTGTCAGATCTCGATGACACTTGACAAGAGCATAAAATAATTTTATTCCTGGGTAAGTCTGACAAATGGTTTGGCCCGTGCAATTCAACAAGGGCACAACAGATTAGAATCACTAGAGAATGATTTTATGGCCACTGGGCTAAAGGCAGCTGTGTTTTTTTCTGTCAAAGCTATGGGTCATTATGGATGTATGACAAAATATTTTCCAGGTCTTTGAAGATCTGAGAGGCTCTAAGATGAAATGGTAGCAGCTGTTCATACCATGGATGAGGAGGAAGATCCTTTTACATGTAAAAAGAGAAGAATGTCACCAAAAGACATAATTTCCACATTTTAAATGCGTATGTTACATTTCTGCATTGTTTCCAGCTTTAACTGAGATTTAAAATTGTACCAAATGTACACACAGATTCTTTGCTTTGTGAAAATGCTTTCTGAAACCTTTTCATAAGCATGTTTTCAGTATGGCTCAAAGCAACACCTTTTAAAAGCCATAGGTACTTTGGAGGAATTTTCCCAAGGAATATTTTCTCCTTCTTTGTCCTGTGCTGCCCATAGCAATATACCCTGAGGAGCAATACAGCCTCAGGGTGTTTTCTTTGCGTGAATTTGGTAGATAGTGAAAGAAGAGATCTATGCCCTGCTCCTTCTTACCTCACATCACATTGTTCTTCTGGAGCAGGTGTCCAATCCAATATCTACACATCACCCCTAGAAGTCTTGACTCCGACTGAAGCAGGCAAATACTTATGTTTGTTTGATTTTTCTTTTTTTCTTCACACATTTCATCCTTCGTTGTCCTGCCTTTGCTAACTGTTGTTTCAGTAAATTAATAGTTTTTCTGTTGCTTCATGAAGTACTTCACGAAGTATGTTCAAAGCTGAACATGTGTTGGAATATTTTGCTGAAGCAAGAATTCAATGCACAGTGATCTTCTACTATGTGTGAACAAATGAAGAACTTGGATAGAGAACACTGATGCTGCAACAGGCCAGCTATGAAAAATCAGGCATTTTATTTTGATCAAGAGACTAGTTATTTATTTAAGCTACTACTTTGCTGGCTGCTAAGGAGAGTTGCAATGAAAAAACTCAGCATGTAAAGGATACTGTAATGATAGGTTGGTTATACCAGTATTTCCTACTTATAAGAAGGGCTGATAAAAATGCTTAGTGTTAAGGACATCAGGTTTGTTCAGATGAAGAATATGGAATTTCTCCAAAAATCCCTTTCTATACCTTCCATGGGAAGACACTGCAAGATGTTGCAGGAAAAATGAGTACAATCCCTTTGTACTATTCTTTTCTGCATAGGAGTCTCAGGTATTAATTTGCATTTGAGAGATTAAAAACAAAAACAAAACAATAGAGCATGACATTCGTGTTCAGCTTTTAGTTTGCACGGGAGTTATTTTATTATATGCATTGAGCTCATATGCCATCCTGTATGGCTAGATCTTGGTCAGAAATAGAAGCTCCACCCTAACCAAATATTACTCAGTGGTTGGTTAACACCTTAAATATTGAATATAATTTCTCACCACTAGCCTCAGCACTTACCTCAGGATTTGAGTTATCCCTTGCAAGCCTGATGGTCTCATGTGGTGAATGTTTCATAAGTGAGGAGTCTTCAGGAAGTGTATCATCTCCATGTTTAAATCTTAGCATGGATGCCTAATGCTCTCTTTCTTCTTCCCTCCAGCAGTGCAGATGCTCCACTTGCCCATTATCTCTGCAAGACAAAGTATAATAAATCATAGACATGGATGTGCTTTGCTTTGCTTCTTGCAATGCAATCCTCTCTGGAAGGTGTTAGCAATTTGATTCAAATCCTACTGAAGTCCACTTCAGAATAGTTTTCACAGGACTTGCAGCCAAGGAATACTCTATGCTGCCTGGTCAGCTAGCACCCAGAGTAGACTGTCCTGCCTCTGTATGCCAAACTTGTAAGCACAGGCCAAGGAGAGCAGAGCACCCAAAAAGCTCCGGTTGCACCTGAGCACAGTGATAGTCAGCCATGCTCACGCAGGCAGCTGGATGGAAAATGGGATGAATGCAAAAGGATGAATCCCAGCTTAGGGCTGCTCTGAAGGCCACTTTTTGCAGGCTTTTTCAGTGCAGTTGACACACAAAAACATACTTGGGTTCCATGCTGCTACCTTCTAGCAAGTCTTAATATATTGAGACCAGCTGAGACACCATTGTTTTACCCTGAGAAAATTCAGAGAGGTCTGCTGCAAATTTTCCTATTCATGTTCAATGAAAGCAAAGTGAGCAGAAAAAAAAATCCTTTTAAATGCCATTTATTAATACTGTGACTGAAGAAGAGACATTGGACAGATCCAAATATTAACCCATGATTCCACAAATGAAATTCCTGCTTACAGAGGTTTTCTGCGGCAGTGGGCAGACTGACATGCTTTGTGTTTCCCTCAGTTCCCTTTTCTTTGTTTGTTATTTGATCTCACCTTCTCTTTTTCTTCTATGCTGAGAGTTTTACCTTCCTGTTTTTCAAGAGTTTTTATTTTTCCCTTCAAAAATACTTTTTTTGCCTCAAGCCATATATGAGTGCTTCACTGTTTCTAGTGTATCTCTTCTCAGAGCAAGTACAAAACAGACTTGTTTCAGAGAAGGAAAATGAGGCACAGAGACATTAAATGATTAGCCCCTCTACATCTGTCACAGAACAAAAAACTAAGACCAGGACAGGTAAATCCTCAATTAGGTTTCTAGCAATGGAGTAAATCACACCAGTTATGTCCAGTTAGGTACCACATGATCCTGATGTAGTATAGACTCCTGCTAGATTTTCACCAACACCCTGGCAGCTGGGATTATATAGTCTTAAAGATGTATCATCTGAGCTGTCATAGGGTTCAAGCAAATTCAGGGTTTCCCAAGCATTGATTATTTTTTGCTTTTCTGCATAAGTGTTACATCCAGGATGTTCTATATTTTAAGTTTTGCTAGTAAGTTCAAAGGGGTTGCAAAGGAGGCCAGGAAGGTTTGCTTTTAACCTGAGAAGAGCAGGGCAAAGGACAAAGTAAACTCATTTTCATATCCTTAGGCAGGAACGGGCAACAGAAAGCAAGCTGCACATTCAGTGTCTCCAAGTCAGAAGACAATAACAAGAATTATAAAAGGAATTATCAGTAACAGTGCACAAAAAGAAGCTCCCAAATCATCCACTACATGGCCTGACTCAAGATCAAATACATTGATATTCAAACACAGGAGAGACTCCCTTTTACATTCAGCACGGATGACACTTACCAGCTCTTTTGCTCATGCTCTCAAAGGAGTGTTAGTGGAGATAAAAGAGTTATACCTTGGGACTTAAACAGCAGCTATTACTGTAAGTAGAGAGAAGTCGGGTGCAGATAACAAAGGGATAGTGAGACATGATGGACTGGCTGGGGCTGAAAGAAAGAAATGTCTGCAACATGAAAGGAGTCTTAAGTCTCCCCTTTGATCTTCTTTAGTATCCTCCAGTATAATTTTGTCTGTTTATGCACTCCAGTGACCTCCACTGCTGTAATGTCTAAATGCCTTGCAGGTGCTAGGATGTCCGTCCTCACAGAATCCATGTGAAGGAGGGGAGAAGTGGTCCCACAGCACAGAACGGACACTGAAGGAACAGGAAAGGTGATACCACTTCCCTTGCATGAGAAAGCAAAGCTTCAACCACACAGAGCCATGAGGCAGTGCCCAGAAACACAAGAACAGCCCGGAGGGGATACTCAGGAGACTGGAGTTACTGAAGAAGTACAGTACATCCTAATGAGGGAGTCATGACTGAGGGGAGTGCACAGACAGGACACATGTGAGCTGTATAATACGCACATTACCCAGATCACTGCTTGAGCTAAGGTCTTATTTCAAATGCTCTTGATTCATATATATCTGTGAATACTAAAAAAACTCCTTTCGGTCCCCCAAATCATTAGATATAAAGTCTTAGCTCTCAAGAACTTAAGATTAGCAGCGACCTTAAAAGACCTTGTGGGATCTTGTGTTCCAGCACAGAGACCTCTGGATTAGCCCTTCAGCAGGTAGCATCTCCTCTGGCATATCCACTGAGCAAAGTAAGGGGAAATTAAACAGAATTCTGCATGTTTCAAAACCCAGATAGTTTGCAGGAGAAATTATCTGTCATGCTAATCCCTGCAGCTCTGTTTATCTTGGATCAGAATGGGGAGTGCCAAATTGGCATACTGATTCATGTACCAAAAAAGAGCGTGCCTATAAGCACAGATCATGATTTGCATGCTTATTAGCCTTGACTGCCAGGGAACATTCTGGTTCTTTTGTAAGCAGAGAAACAGTAAAAATATGCTAATAGCAGCATATCAAATTTGGGCTTTAGCCAATCTGTCAATATTGAAATTGCTTGCCTGTAATATAGTGGGTAAACAACTTGCTGTATAGGATGATCTGAGGCATGATTTGAACTTGTTGAAATTTAGTCATTTTGTGCCTGAAAAACTCACAGAAGATCAGAACGCTAAACATAAGCATATATGCAAGACAGATGCCATACTGACTTTCTATTCTCTTCTATTGCTGCCCTCTTTTATGCTTTGAGCATTGGCTCGTGTGAGAAACGGGGATGGTTAGGTCATTCCCAGAGGGAATCACTTGAATCACACTCACTATATGTCCTCTACCTACACTCTATTCTTGTTCTTCGCTCCATGATAAAGACAATATTTCTCATGACATAAACTTCATATAAACCTGCCACCTCTTTATTACTACAGACAACTCTAGCTTCTTCCCACAGCTGTAATGCACAAGACCTGTCAAACATTAATGATCTTTCCTCAACTCCCTAGAATTCTCTCCTGTCTGAACATGGCATTCCTTTGAGGGCTAGAGCTGTCCTAATGACACTGCCTCTTACACCCACTGTCTCCAGCCAAAGATAAGTCCAGCCCTCAGAAAATCTTCAGTTACATTAATGCTTGCGATGATCATGATGCACAACCTGATCCTGAACTCCTGAAAATGACAGAATAAAACCTTCCCCTGCTTTCTGTGTGCTTACGTGCGTGGGGAACTGCCCATCAGTAGAAAACACTTTACCATTGTGCTTCCCTTCTGGGCTAAGATCTTTCAACCACCTCCTGCTTTGTGGTCACCATCTGAAGATGAGCTGCTGGATCCCCTTGGCCTCCAGTTCAGCCACACAGGACAGAATCAGGACACCATTTCTAACTGCCAGAACATACTCCCTGACTCGAATTGCTTTCTGATCCCTAGGGCACAAGGCAGGGCCAGCTGATCACGAGAGGCCTCCAGCCTCTCACCTACCCTTGGAGCCTCCTCAATCACTCCACACTACTCCAGCAGCGCTCCAGTCATCTCCAGACAAACTGGGTTTCTTAGATGGTCACGCATGCTTCAGCACTGCATGGCTGGAATTAGTACTAGCATAGACACTGCCAGGTGACTGCACCTTTGTTTCGACCCTCGTAGAAGGGCTACATATATCCCAGAGTAACAAAGGGAATTTCATCTCTGAGGCACATGCCGAAATAAAGGAACTGTAAATGTCCTCTTTGAGGAGTGGTCCAGACAGAAGGAAGGAAAAGGATGGTTGGATGAATGAAATGATTTTGTCATGATTTTCTTTATTTTTGAAATATGGGTTTGAAAGTTCCACTTTTCTGAATAGTTATAAACAAAAATAGATAAATTAAAAAAAAAAAGGCTCAGAAAGACTTCATGAAGCTGCTTGTGTTTACCCTCAACATTCTTCAAAGCTGCTTCTCCTCAAACACATGAAACAGTTTGTGGAGTAGAATATCCCAGACCAGGAAAGCCCTTGAACCAGATGAGTCTCTCAAACCTCGCCACCACGCCCAGTGACTTGGACAGGGGTTTCCATTGTTTTTCAGCTGTTACGCTCAGAAAACTTTGTGATTCCTCCTGTGAAGCTGAGAAGAGGTTGTCTCTGACTTCAGACCAAACTTTTACTTGCTCTAGGTCTGCTGAATGGTCAGTTCTGGCTCCCAAACCTCAAATCAAGGCGAGTAACCAAATGCTAAGTAGAATTTTTTTAAGAAGAAGCTGGTTGGCACCCAAAAAAACCATTACCCTCCATAACGCAAATGGGAAAAGTTAGGTACACAGAGCAGTATGAGGAGGACAAGGCAGTCATTAGCACAGGAAACCAGCCCAGAGCTCAGCAATCCCATCCATGACCTAAGGAGTCCCACATATCACGTCCTTTTCTAGACATGGCACCTTTTATTTCTTTCCTCTCATCATGAAGGGTGCATTTGTCAGAGCCACAAGCCCTTCAGCTGACAAAGTGCCCTGCTAGGCATGCTAGGTTTAATGACAAGTATTTAATGCCAACACCTCAGTTTTTTTGCCCATGCTTAGTAGCTGCACAGGAAAGCATGAGGATGTGTCCCCCTTGCAACTTGAAAATAACAAGATAATCCAAAACCCAGATTTAAAAGCCCTGTAGATTTTGTGATCACCTGGTCTTTTGAGTCTCCATGTGCTGTGTTCTGAACAAGTTACGTTTCCAGACTGTCCACCAAGTTTTGAAATTTGTATTTGTGCATAATCTACACCCACACATATGCCAGAGGAAAAGAGCCCTGTTCTGTTTCTTCCCATGGAATGATTCTTACTTTCATAGAAAAGGATGAAAAGTAAATTAATAGGATATTCAATGATTTGCCATGAAAAATTAGTGTGCTGATATCTGAAGGACAGCAGCCCCCCCTTGTTCTTTGTAGAAATGCTAGGTGGGGTATCTCAGATAGCACAGGGTGGTAATTGTAAAGAAAAGTTAACTTGCTAATGGCAATCACTTTATCTTGTTTGCCAGTGATTAGTTATGTAAATTTGTTCTCCCCTTCAATTCCATACCGGTGCATCAAGGTGACATGCCACATGTGCATAATTACAGCTAGTGATATTTCCAGACCTTGATCTACAAAATGCAAAGTGCCACTTATTAGAAAGTCCACACAATCAAAGAGGCTTCCTTCATTTCTCTACGCATGTTTGCTGTTCTCTTTTGATAGGCACAGCATGTAAGAAGCCAGTGGGAAGCACACACTGCACGCACACCGTGGCTTCTCCTTTGTTAATTAGCTAAATCAGGTGCATAATGTAGTCTGTATAACTCCTAGAGAGTTTGGATATTATTGCTCTAACAACACTAGAAAACGTTCCTTTATTCAATTCTGTAAGACAATAAAAAACAAAAAGGATGACAGAAAATTATATTTATTTATTGTTTATACAGCACCATGGCACTTCACAGGCAAATGACATGAGATTTTCAACCCCCAAGGAATTCTTAATCTATGAGCCAGATTCAAGCTGTGTCATTCTCTGCTCCACTTGAGTTGTCCCTCTAACTTTAGGTTGATTCAACAGAAGTATTAGCATCAGGATCTGGCTTTAATTAAAAAAAGACTAATAAGTAGGATTAAATGAAAATGATGTTGCCTCAGCCTTAATTCATTTAAACTGGAATGAAAAAAACAAAAACTTCTATCCTCAGCCATGTTTCACTCCTTGATATCCTGACTCATAAACCCTGGAACCATCTTGCACAGTGAGAAATTCAGTTCAGTGCTCACTGTGCTTAGTTATAATAAAACTGAGCTGCTGCTGACTTAAAAACTCCAATTTGCTTGCACTTCTTAATAAACACAAGCTAATAAACACAGCTAATGCTTCTTTCAGTTATAGGAGCAGTTCAAGTGCGAAGGGTGAAAGAGTTCCATGCAACTAACAAAGAGATGGACATCATCCCAAACCATTCCTGTCTTCCCTCCCCAATTCTTTTCTCATTACGTATCAGCTCCTACTTCCAGAATCCATAGTCACAGAAGTAGCAATTCTTGCTCTTTTCTCTACCGACAACCCACCAGAGAGGCCACACTTGTCCCCATACAGCACTGTAGGAACATGGTCTCCTCAAGGGACAGGGGTATATGGTGCTGGCAGCAGCTGTTTTTGAGTTATGCAAGAATTCAAATTCCAGCTAGAATCTGCTTGTGCAAGTAGAGGAGAAGATGGTAGCTGAACCAATAGAGTTGAGTTGGTCTTTTTTGGACCTAAGCGGGCACACACATTTCAAGTCAGAGAGAAATTCTTTGGAAAAGTTACCAAACAGCAGGTGCAGAGCCAAAGTTCACTATGATACTACATGTGATAGAGAAAAACAGCTTCTGGGAAGGTCCATAATAATTTGTTTTTAAAAACAGTGTATATGCAGAGAATCAGTATCATACCATATTCCAGCATTAGAAGGGAAGAGGCAAAAAAAAAACTAATATGGTAACATTCAACCTTGCAGATAAAGCAACTTTACCTTATAAAAAGAGCTAAATGCACAGGCAGCACAGGGCCTGGAAAAGGCAAATAACCCATGGTATGCTATATCCTAACCCAGGCAGACAGGGACCTCTCCTTTTTATAGTCACAAAACCCCAACAGGGAGGCAAAGTACTATTAACCCAAAGAGGCAAAGCAGGCATGGCACAACTGAATGACCATGGTTAGTGACACCCCTTCAGTGAAGGGTCTGAAGGTAAGGTGGACACAGGTTTTTCTAACACAAGCTAACAGCTTACAGCCCCCTCCTACTTAGCAATGATGTGGGGATGAACAACAGACTTGCAAGGAAGGCTGCTGGTATCTAGCAAAATTAATGCTTTGTTACAAGAACGAATGAGAGGAAACTTCCAGATTTGAGGTGACCCTCCTGTCTCCTGCGTTTCTTGCACTCTGGTCAGTTAGTCCCCACCAGGCTCTCTGCGCATTGTGGTCGTGCTGGCTAGCACGTGGAGAGCCAGACCCCCATTCCCCGCCATTTCCCTGGGGAATGGCTGGGTGACGGCAGCAGAGTCGTGATTTTCTCCTTCCAAAACCAGCTCTATTCTGGGCCACGGCAACTGGCTGCTGCACTCTGAGGCTAACACATGCAGGGCTCCGCGAGCTCTGGCCACATGCCCTCCTCACACACTCTATTTTGGGGACTCTCATAATAGCTGCCTACCTTCTCCTCACTCTCTGTGGTGAGCCTCATGCTGAGGGGTTTTGTCAGCACAATGGGATCAAGTTGTTCCCTGTTCCCTTGGAGCCGAAAAGCAGATAATCTGGCCCAGCCTTTGTGATGTAGTTTTAAAATGAGCACAAACGTCACAGACCCTGGGGGCCTGATTCTGCTCTCTGGTAGACCTGCTGTCTCAGTCCAGTGCGCCACTTTGAAATCAATGCAGTGATTCCAGATTTACGCTGCCATACCAGGGACGTGGGTATAAACAAAGGGAATGCTCTGCAAGATGGCCATTTTCCTGACAGTACCAGTGAAACATCCCATGCTTTGGAAGATTCAGTAACACTGAGGGAAAACACAAGATTCCTTTTTCCCATTTTTCCCAGTTGGGCTGATTGTTCCTAGAAAAGGCGTCTTGTCCAGTGCAGTAATACTCAAGGAGAAAAAAGTCACTTCTCTCTTCTCATTAGCAGCTCCAGGGATATTCCTCCTCTCTCCGAGCAGAGAGCAGAGAGCCAGAGGACACTGTCCCTGCTCTCTCCGCTTGCTGGGTACTTACATGGGTCGGTGAGCTGCAAGGCAGCAGGGGCAGGGGGACCCATAGGCAGCTCTTGCCCCTGCACTCTGCCTCTTTCACTGAGCAAGGGCACTGGGAGAAGTGAGGGCAAGTTGCAAAAGGGACTGAGGCCAAGGGATTCAGTGAGAAAAAGTGCTTCCCTCTCACAAATCAATTCAGTTAGAAACATCTTAATAGAGCCCAGCTTAAAAACTCCCACTGAGTCAAGCAGGAGTGAAGGGTAATATACAACTTACAGCAATACTGCAAGTTAGGAGGCTTTACCCTGGTTTCCTACAGGTCTCCAGGCAAAAGCGAGAATGAAAGCTGAATTAACAGGCTGCTGATGAAGGACTGGTTTAATATCAGATCTGGGAAGATGGCAAACCTTTGCTCTGACCTGATACATCTTCTAATACCAATTTGATTCTGTCCCTACTAGCAGAACTGCTTGAAATATCAGGAGATGATCAGAGCCATGAAGGGTAACACAGCAAAATCACCTCTGCTTTTAGATGTTAACTTTTCTTGCATCATCAAGGAAATGCATAAATGTTTGTAAGCTTCAGAGATTGGATGTATTTCCTTGTTTAAAACCTTATAAAAATACTCCAGCCAAGATAAGGAATGTCTTGGAGAAACAAGATTTTCTTGTCTATTTATTATATTGTGTTTTTTTTTCCCAAAGAATCTTACCAGAGCAAAGCATTAAAAAATAATAATAATAATTAAAAAAAGACCAAAGGTGCTTTGATGCTTTGATAGCAAGCAAAGACACATCAGAACTGAGCAAATTCTCTTGGTCGACAGTTTATTCATCCTTAACTCAGTGAATGGCTTTCTTGTTCTCAAGGCATTCTTGTGGCTGGACGTCTGCGCAGTGCTTGCAGACAAAGCTGAGAAGTATTATTAGTACAGTTTTTTATAGCAACTTGCCTTGAATGGCTGCAATGAAGGACTCCCCACTGGGTGACACAGGGTGCAGATGAGTATAGAAGCTGTGTGATTCACTGTGCACACTGCGGCCTGGAACACGCAGCAAATCGTTTGTCTGGGGAAGAACTGAACCTCTCTCCGTCTTAGGGGGCCTGTGATCCAGCTGCCATTTACGTGGGTTTGTTACTTGAATTACACTTCGTTCCCCTGTTTCTCTTATCTTTTAAAAGAGAGTGCGTAGTGAGGTTACCTAACACTTAAGGTTCAGGATTTAAATGGAATTGCTTGATTGCAAAAGGGAACGCAGGTAGGGTAGTGCTATTTTTGTTTCTCAGCTAGGTATTCAAGTATTTCCAGGGCAAATATCCATGTCAATGTTTTTAAAAATAATTATCTTAGAACACTTTTTCTTTTTATCGTGTCTTCAGGGGTGACTACAAACTGGACTGACAGCATCTCGTCTCTGCGTGTTGCGCAGAGAAGGAAGGGTGCTGTACACATGCAGAGATATATTCAATCATTTTATTGCCTTAAAAGTTGGGTGTGTTCTGGTTACTGGTTAGCTAAGCACGTGTATTAGGAGAGAGCAACTGACATCACCTTAAAAACACAAGGACTAGATGTGGAGTAAACAGTATTCTGCTCCATTTTGTCAAGGCTGAGATGATCCTGGGCATACTGTACAAATGAGGCTTGGGCACCTTGGAAATTTTATGGCAAAAGCAGTTGTGGATTTGGTAGAAATGACTAATTAACATCTGGAATAAAGTAGCAAGGAAGAAAGGGTTTTCAGGTTTTGGTTTTGAACTTGAACATCTTAATTCAAGAGTTAGCTTCTCAGTTCACTTCTGAACACGGCCACACGAATCCTCCCAGGGACTCCTGTGCACTTTAGAGCAGGCCCTGAAAGAAAAAAAAAGTCAGAAATGGAAGTGGGTATAAACTGCGAATGATGAAGGGAAGAAGAAAGATCACAGAAAGAAACGAGGCTGAAGTAAAACAGGACAAAGCAGAAAGTCCTGCAATGTCCTGAGAACACAGCACAGCCAGAGGAAACCTGGAGAAACTCAGTGTGAGGAAGGACCCCTCTCCTAAGGTGCTACCCGTATCAGTGAGAGGAGATGTAACTGCACAACATCAGAAATACTCCTGAGCAAATCCTGCATTTCCTCCTGATCACACCACTTTCGAGATGTGCGTGGTTCAGGCTCCTGCTTCTTCCATGACACTGAAAATAGCAGGAACAGTAAATTTATTTTCATTGCGGAGAAACAGCTGCTAGCTGGTCTGCCTTGTCCATGTCCATGTAAACAGTTTGGCCATTGCAGCACTTTACTGTTTTTCTCTTCTATCAGGTAGAAAACACATAAAATAGTAAAAAAAAGAACACACAGAATGCTTAAAACTGTCTCTGCCTCTCCCTGTACAAAAAGGCTTTGAAGAGAGGGACCAAGGCAAGAATGACATAATGAATAAACGAGAGCAGGAGACCTAGCCAGTCCCTTTTTTGGTTCTGTGACCACTCTGTCTGTTCCTAAGCTTTATTGCAAGTACTTGTCTCAGGTTGAAGTGCTCCATTTCCTTCCTAAAATCTCTTTCTTGTGCCGGTAATCAGGGCAATATCAAATGTTCCTTTTAGACCATCTGGAAGTCACAGGAAACATCAGTTCACTGCATGTATTTGAATCATAAGTACATTAGGCTAGAATTTTCTACATATTCTAAAAATTAAAATCTATAAACATTTTAAACTGTGCAATCGGCAATTACATGGTGGCCCCAAAGCATGGGGACCAGAATCATGTCCATGGGCCATGGTGTAGATTTTGCCACATATCCACAGAAGTCAACCAGCACTAGAAGTGCAGCTATAAAGTTTTTTGCATAATGAGTTCCCCAACTATCTGGCACAACCACATCAGAAACATTTCATTTGCAGCTTCCTTTGAAATACAGAGGATTTTATGAGATATGTCCAGCAGAGCTTCAGAAAAATAAAGGAAGTGTGCTCCCTGCTGTCCACAAAGCCCCAAAGCAGGCCTGTCTGCTCGATTCAAGCACTTCAAGCACACTGTTTAAAACACCAGCAGCAATTCAAAGGTAGTTTAAGCTAACTTATTTCATGGCACACCTATGTGTGAATTTGGTTGCCCCAGCTAATGTCCCAGCTGGAGTAACTCAACAACGGCAACCGCCTCATGGTGCAGTCCATGCAGCCTCGCACTGCAGTGAGGAGGGAAGGAGAAGGAATCCTGCTGTCCCCTCCTGTTCTATAGAGCACTGGCCTCACCTGGGGCTTGAATTCATGTCTTTGATTGATGACCTTGAGCAAATCACTTTCCTCTTCTTTGTGATCAAAGCTAGTCAAAGCCAAACTTGAATAATAACAGTGCACAATATTGTAATCACTCCCAAAGCTTCAATTATTAGTTGCTATACAGAAGCAAAGAGGAGATTTCACCGCTGGAAAGGGCTTTATAGGGCCATTTATAGTAGTGGTTGCTGCATTCCTTATTTCTCCAAAGAGCACTGGCTTTCCCAGAAGGAGGAACCTGGGAGGGAAGGCTTAGTTGTCTGCTTTACCAGCATTTCCCTGGCAAAACCCTTCAGAGCTCAGATTTATGGCACCTGAAGGACGACTGTGCTAATAGGAGACATTGTACATAAATCAAGATGGTTTCCTGGAGTGGGAATGGTTTCCCGGACACTTTTACACTAGAATCAGCCCTGTTACTACATTGGGCATCCAGCAGGTATTAATTACGTCCTTCAGCCAAGGCTGCTGCTCCCAGCCCTGAGAGGCAGGAGAGAGATGCAGTTTTGTGGCAGCTGAGAACAGGTACATCAGAGCAGAGGAGGAAAGCTTCTGGTTTTCTAGCTACTGTCTTGGGGAGCTCCAAATAAACCAGAAAAATCTAATGGTATGGTTGAAGTCCTGCCCAATTCACTTGACAGTGGCCTAGTCAAAAGGTGGGTGTGAGTCTCCTTTCTTTGGACTTTGCTTCAGTTGAGAGGGTGCCCCCAAAGACTCTAAAGGTGGGAAACAGTACGGTGGATAAAGAGTTGGCCGAAGGGATGTGGCAGCAGCTGATGTTAAAGTGGGAAATACCATGTAAGGAAACAGTAGTTAGTGGAGATTGGTCTTACCAATGAAATGATTAACATTTTCATTAATGATTTGAAACAAATATCAGAAAAAAAAAGAAACAAAAAAGAAACAAACAAACAAAAAAAAGAAATCTGAACTTCAGAGCTAGGAATGGGCTGTTCCTGAAACTTCATGCCCATGGCCACAAAAGCAGAGGAAGGGCGATGCTGGAGTGCCATCGTCTGTCCATTTACTACATGGCAAGTACCTCCCGAGGCAGGAGGTGGCTTATGCAAGCAGTAAGAAAAACCAGACGAGTGTGTACTAAGTTGTGTACCCAACCTGTGTAACAAGTTCTGACTCTTCTCTGGCATCGCAGCTGGGAGTGCAGATCTCCCAGGCGGACAGGCTAATACATGCATAAAGAGCAGAGGAACGATATACAGGCAGTCTCCTACTGCAGACTGGAATATTCCAAATAATAATCCAAACAGAGAAAAGACAACTAATAACAATATATCTGCAACCTGCAATCTTTACAGGCAGAAGTCTTGGAAAAAAAGGGGTTGAATAAAGCAAACTCACTTTGTGACTCTAGCATCAACTTAAAGAACATGTAGTTTCTGAGTTCACTGATCTGCAGCAGATCATCACATTACTTGACTGTACTACCTTTGGTTGTGATCGGGGGATAACACAAATGGCTCCTTTCTGTGCCTTGAATGAATATTTTTTCACTGCATGTACCTTCTAAGCTCCTACATGAGGCTGCATGAAATGTGAAAGAAAAACTGCAAACATTTTCACTTAAAGTACATGTTTCAGCTTGTTAGCACTCAAAGATATTGATTTTCTGTCTCTGTTAATTGTTCAGAATGGAGAGAGGCTGCCAAACATATAGTTCTGGTACATAACACTTCTAATTGTACACCTCGGAAGAAGATGGAAGGTTCATTTTTAAGCTAAACACAACTGTACCACAAGTCAAAAACAGACCTTTCTATTTTGCATTTGCAAGCATTTTGCAGTGCAGGTTGGCACCAGGGCCTGTCAGTATGTGCAGCAACGTTGCCAGCCAGCTTACTAACTGCTCAGTTGTCTATACAATGATTGCTCAATAGTGTCATAGGCTATATTACACTAGAGCCTAGATGGCTCCACCATCAGATCATCCGATTTCAACCCTTCTGGCTTATATTTATAATAATCTTTCCTTCTTAAAAAGTGCCCTGTCGTTTCTCAGGGTTAAGTGCCACATCATCCATTCCATGGAGTGAAATACAGAATGGAATTGTCTTTTAGAAGCACTTTCTCAGTAGCATTTCTGAATGTTAAAACCCATAAATAACTGATTTTTACTCAACACTGCAGGAAAGTCCATGTGAAGGGTATCCATCCTGGCAGAGCTTTATGGGACATGCAGCACTAATCACACGATTACCCAGGGAATACCCAGGCTATTCAGAGGTAATCACAGGAATACCCAGGGTATTCAGGGTACCACACACAGCACAGACAGCCCTGCCAAAGGGAAGCACTCGAGGAACATGTATCTTCCCCATGCAAAAATCATGGGAGGACTGTGGTGTTAACGAGCCCGCAGCCTGCAGGCCCATGCCAGGAAAGGGCTAGGGATGGTGAGGATGTCCCCTGAGAGACCATCCGTAAGGAAATGGTCAGAAGCACCTGGGACCTCTCACCAAATGGTATCCTGGAGCACCTGAGCCCCACGGGAGCTGGCAGAGGAGCATTGCTGTTGAGCAGGGTTGCAGGAGGGAAGCTACAGCAACTGTAGCTCTGAACTCAAGGCCTAGGCTCAGTCTGAATGTGCTTAGTGCTTCTTGCAGGGTTGCAGGAGGGAAGCTACAGCATTTGTTTGCATTTGCTCTGAACTCAGGGCCTAGGCTCGGTCTGAATGTGCTTAGTGCTTCTCGCTCACTCAAGCATGGGCTGAGCCTTTGCTCTTGCTTTCCCACCATCCCCACATGCTAACACTGCTTCTCTCACCTCCGCAGCCCTTCCTGCACACACCGAACAACAACGCTTCAACATCTAACCACTTAGACAGACTTCGGGTGAAAAACGCCCCAGGAAGTGGATGCCTCGCCCTGCAGCACCTAAAACCGCTGTGTGCCTCTCATTTTGACTTTACTGGTCCTTATTAGCCTGTGCACTCTTTTTTTTTTTTTTTATTTTTCCCTTCCCAGAGGGCAAGTTGAAAACACAGCTCCCATCTCATGGGAAAGTGCTGTGTGTGTAAAAGACCCAGCAGAGACTCTGGGGCAGCCCCTGAGTGCAAAGTTTCCCCATGTACAAGGCAGGAAGACTGGGCTGCAGCCAGGGGCAATGAGGAGCACCCCAGGCCTGTAGTTTGTCCCCAGAAAGGTATTTACTCCCTGGATATGGGCACATTATCCACAGTACCAAACCCTCCAAACAGTGCAGGCAGTGCTGTAATGATATATGATGAGAGGCAAACATCCCCGCAGAGAGGCTGGGGACAGTATCCTTGTTTGATTAGCAGGCCAGAAGTCTGCAGGCTCCATTTTTGTGTGGTTTCACCTGAAGGGGAAGCAATGGCGCTGGTGTATGTTACCTACCGAGGGCTGGACTGCTGTGATGGTCTGTGGGCCGGCATGTCCGTGAGGACGGGAGTGCGGATGGCAGCAGAGCCCGTGCAGCCCTCGCCGGGCGCTCCTGGCCCCACCACAGGAGCATGCAGGGCCAGCAACATGGTGGCCCATGGGCACTGGCCAGTGCAGCGGACCTGAGGGCGGCTGGAGTCCAGAGAGCATGTTTAGAGGAGGGAGGGCTTGATTTTCTCCGGAAGTGGTTAAGGCTGCTTCAAGAAACGTGGCAGGGCAAAATCACATTAAATGCGTGTCTGGATCCCGGCCCCTATGAGCAGCTGCCAGCAGCATGAGCGATTCGTGTCTCCAGTCACACTCAGAGGCCTCTCTCTAAAGCACTGGAACTGCACAAAAATGGCGCCGATGGGACCCCGTCGGGCAGCCCGCCAACAGTCAGGGATTCACTGAGACAAATCCATTCAGGGGCCTCCATTTTTTTTCCTTGCTTCTTGACCCTTACAGGGAATCACCCTCCAGATTGTTTTTCCTGTGGTTATTTTTATTAACATTAAGAGAGTCTTGCCTGGTTTTCTCCTCCAACAGTAGTCCCTGGACAGTGGTTGGGAAAGGGTGTAAAACAGGCCAAGCGCGTAGTGGCCTTCCCTGGGGAGTCTCCCACTTTCTATTAGTCTATAGGCAGGAACTTCCCAAGCCACAGGTTCTTCATGGTAGGACTCAGCTGAGCATTAACAAAGACATGGTTATACGGGGTAACATTTCTCACATTAATTACTCTATACTTAGAATACAACAGACACTTATCTTCCATTTTCTATGATCCTGTTCCTGTGCAGCAGACACTTATCTTCCATTTTCATTTTTTTCAAACTGTGTTCCAAAGAATGTACTGATTTCAATATTTTTTTCTGAGGTTTCTGCTCTTCACTTGATCCTGTATACACTTTTAGGTTACACTTTTAGGTGAACTCTTTTGTCAAAAAAAGAAAAAAGAATAATTAATCACTGACACACAAGCAGTCACTAGGAGGGTCTTAATCTAGTTGCTCAGTAGAGAACCTATGTAATTTCATCAACTATAGTTTCACAGTGTCATACAATTGTGGGTCTGTGTGCCTCATTCAAGCAGGATTACCAGGCAATAAGCAAGACATATAGTACCTTTCACCAGTTCCCTGGTAAATTTAGACCTGTCAAGTCTGCTCTGCAGTACAGTCTACATAAATCACACTAAGATACCATGCAGAGGAGTATAACTATCTATCTATCTCACATGTGAGCACTGCTTAGTGTTTGCTGTTTGATATTCCTGCACAAAAAAAAAAATCTAAATGAATGCACCTATGAGATTGATTCACATCACTAATGCTGCCTAATGGTATAACAGATTATAAAGGAAATACTGGTAACAGATGGGTCAGTCTAAGTAAAGTGGTGTCATGCAGAGAATACATTTTCATAGAGTGACTTGTATTTTCTGGGTGTTTATGATCAGTAGTGACATTACTCTCTGACTTAAGGTTTATTATTCTGTGTATGGAGGTATATTTTCAAGAGAGATAGCTATTGCTCTTTGTTAAAATGCTCTAGTGTGAAAATGTTATTTTTATAAGTTAAAAAATGTAATGTTCTACAAGCTGGTTGAAAAAGGAACATTGATTGAAAGGAAACTTTAAAACTTCTAAGAAATTTTCAGAAAATATCTGCATAGGATAGTTTGTGCTCTGCACTTAAAGGACCTGGCAGAGTATTAGGTCTTGTTATCATTAACGCTGAGTCTGGGTAAGAACACTTTTAAACTGTGGACAAAAGTTTCCTGACAACTGTAAGCTTGTGTCCAGTAACAAGTGAATAAAGCGTTCTCTCATTATTTTGAATTCATCAACTGTCACTTATTTACTAAGGCTGTGAGAAAGAGACCAAAAAGGTTAAGAATACAGTGAAAGTACTCTTTAACAGATTTTTATTACCTTTTGTCTTAAGGTGTATTGTATTATATGTGTTAAGGGATAATCAAGTCTTAACTACCATGAATAACAAGGCATAAAACCTAATCACAAGATTAAATAATAGAGAAACATTGACAATTAGACATTTTGATTACAGAAAGGATCCATTATTGCAATATCTGGACAGAGAACATGAATCTTTATGCAGGCTATATTCATGGCTCAGTCCAACAAAGTTGCTGAGCTCTGTGGCTGTGGTCCAGAAGGGCACATGTTTCACTCTAAGCATGTGAGTAATCCTATTCACTTCATTTATACTATTCACATGCTTCAAGATAAACAAATATTTACATGACTTGTTGGATGTGGCTTGTACCGAGCCAATAGAAAAGAAAAAATAAGTGATAATGCAGTTCCATAGGCAAGAATAGAGATATTTTCCTATTCCTTGCAAAAGGATGCTGTATAAATGAAAACCCCAGTAAATGCTCACTTCAGTCAGTGTCTGTGGCTACTGACATTAAATCTTCGCTGACTGGTGGTGACAGGAGACCTTAGGGATAGCCTCATCTAGCTTTGTCAATGTTTGCAGGATTCTGCTTCTTTTACTTTAACAAATACCGCAATTGGAAAAAGTCTTCATGAGTGCTGTTTATGCTGCTCTTTCACTCGTATAATTGAGCAATCTCTTCTTATGCCTTGTAAGAGTGTGCTAAACTGATATTTATAATGTGGAATATTTTTCTATTAATATAAGTGCTTGTATCCATATACAATACAGCTGTGGCTGGTTTGTATGTGCACACAGGTGTTTTGAGCTGTGAGACGCCTCTGTTGATTGCACACTTGATCTGCCAGCTGAATGAAAGACATGAGGTGCTGCAAGCCACATTATTCCCAGTCTTGCAGCAGGCTGAGCTTGCCAACTTTCACATTAGGGAGCCTACTTGACCATCTTTACTTACAGTGTGAACACAAAATACATTTCATGGTTTTACTACAGGGTATATGATTGCTTCCATGGGTCAACCTATCATCTGTCGTAAACTCTAAAAAGAACAACACCTTTTGGGCAGCAGCCAAAATGAGAACTATTGAGGAATCAGATATTTGTTTCATGTTTACATAATGAAGAATTGCACAGTGATAGATCTTCTATATCTTAGCTCAAAGTTCTTGCTCTGAGATGTGGAATGATAGGCCAGTGGTGAAAACCTGTAGAAGACAGTAAGGTTAGAATAGCCCAGAACATATGACACCATTAGAAATCTCCTTCAGGAACTGATGTTTTGCCTTAAAACTTAAGATTATTTTTAAATGTCTCCATTGATTCATTTAGGGGAAAAACAAAATTAAAAATAAGTTTTTACAATTCTTTCTGCTTGCTACTGTGTGATAAGGTTCAATACAGAGGCTTGGTAGACAGAACTATTGGGATACCCTGATTTCAGTATGTCCTGTGGAAAGACTCTTTAAACTCCTTGCAATTTATTTCCTCTGCATGGATATGCCACATTTCAATATCGGCCCTGAACACTAAGGAAGGGTAGAAGACAGTTTTATCCTGAAAATCACTTTCCTATCTATTGCAACTGCAGTTAACGTCATGAGAAGAGATTTATTTTGCGGTGTATAAGATATTTCTTCTCCAAGATCTCAGGGATGTATAGTTAAACTTATGATTTAATGAGATGGAATGTAGAAAGAAATGTCATATCATTCCCATCAATTAGCACATTACAAAACACTTCACAACAAATTAGGCCAAATGAAACTTACCTAATTTTCAATTAACTCTCATATTAGTGTATAACTTATCATAGATTGCCTTTCTAAAGTCTGTTGAAATTTAGATTTCAAAGATCAAATTAATATTATTTGCACAGCTCTCAGTCTCCAAATTTTAGGTCACTAGAAGGCACTAAGAAGGCCTAATTCGATAGTCCAGTTGGACACATAGGCTGGAATTCACAGAAGTGAAATACAAAACTCCAGTCAGTTTCAATGCAGGTAGAATTCAAGTTAGAAACTCTTAACATTTCAGTGCTTGTAACAAAACTCCCATTTTAATCACAAATTGTCTTCATTTATCCATGGTCCAGTCTAACTGTCTAATCTAACATCCACTGTTCTGTTATTCATACATGCTTAATTGCCTTAAACATGCCAAGTTCTTGATTCAAGAATGCCTAGTACAGTAAGTACCACAGGAGAATCATGTGGTGCATGAAAAATATTTTTATTCACTTTAAGGATCTGATAGAATGAAATTTTCCTTATAAAATCTTTTCTGTGTTCATTTAAAAATGTTGGATTGTCTATACATGAACCCGTAATTGACATGTTAACTGCCAAAATGGGTAAGAAGAATGGATGTAACAGAGTTTTTTATTTCATATGAAGTTATTTGCATTCCTCATACTTCAATTTCCTTTTCAGTTCTTCTAACAGCTCTATTAAGCTATTGTTACCCTTCAGATCTCTTAAATGCTCCTTGTAATGGTTATGTTCAAAGGGAGTCCTTTATTAGTCAGTATAATTCAGTTCTCCCCAACCATTGCCAACAACTCTGTGGACAGTGAAGGTTCACTCTTAGCCCTCTTCATAACTGAATAGATATTATCAGCTTCTTACAGATACACAGGCTAAGTCTCTGATATTTCTGGCTGCCTGATTTGTTTTGCTTTACCACATCTTCATTTGTATAATCTGTGTTTTAGCTGCTGAAAATGCCATGATTTAAGGAACAGTGAGGATTAAACAGTGGATACTATAAAAGGAAGTTTAATGTAGAGCCCTTTTCCTGGCATTGCACAAGCCTCTGATTCTTACATGAACTTCAGCTTCACTCCAGTAATCCCAACAGAATTTACGTCTGTCCTATTCCTCACCCCAGTCTCCTTCAGAAGGTAGTTTCCACCACAACTTGGGGAATTTGTGAGCTATGTAACCAACCCTCAAGGGTGAGTCAGTCGGGAAGTATCTGAGGGAAAATTCATTTTCAAGATACAGTACTTTAAATAGATAGATATGGGTTATCTGAATCATACATTGTGCATATAAAAGTACAGCATCAAAGAAGCTTCCTTAAGAAACCTTCTCTCCACCTCTGCTTGCACCTTTTATCTGACTGAGAAATAAATTAAACTGTAACATATGTCACAACCAAGAGAGCTGTTAGTACAACACCGAGCATCTCAGAGGCCAGACGTGTTGAAACCCTTGAAGACCACGGCAGTGTAAGTGCTTGGCAGCATCAATAAAAATTCCAGATCAAATGTGCTGTTTGTCTCATCCTACAAAGTCTAAACAGAAGTTCAACAGCCTCTAAAGATCCCTGGGCTAACAAATTCCCTGGCCCAGATCTGTAGTTGGTGTAATGTGGATCAGCTTTCCTCAAGTTAATGGAGATTAAGCCCATAGGAATAATAAGGGCCTTCTAGGTTACTTATTCCATTTCCCTGCCACTGCTGGTGACCTTGCCACCCAGTCACCAACAGGAGCTTATCACAATCCTTTTTAAAAGTACTTAGCTCATTTGGGAGTATATGTCAATACTTCTTTAAAGAAGTCTGGATCTCTTTATATATATATGCATATATGAGTAGCTGCTATCTCAATTCTTCTCTTCCAAGAGACTTCATACATGCAGATTCTGGTTTCTTGAAATGTTTTTCCAACTACTTTCCTTTTTTTTTTTTTTAGTTTAGGAAACATTATCTCTTGTCCTTTAATTAACCACACTGCCCATCTGCTTCGAGCTGTCATCAAATAACACCATTCTCGTGGCTGTGCTCTTCGTTTAGTGTTCTGAGCTATCACACTACCTGGTCTCCATGAAAACTAACCTTCTGTTCCAGGCCGAGGAATTATCTCTGCTTCCATTCTGATGACTGTGTTGCTTACAGGCATTTTGCTATTAAAAAAAACAGCTTTTGATGTTGCATCCTTATGTTGATTATTAGCATAGTTAGGATGGAGCCTGGCTGAGAGAGCACTCTTTAAGAAACACAGATGGGCAAAATCAATGCAGTTATAGTGTGAGTCGGTAGATGGCTGTATTACAAGCTATTGAAAGAGTTCTGGGACTGTATAGTGGGTGAGATCTCGTGGTTTCATTTTTCTTTTTTTTTTCTTTGATATAAACTGAGCTTCTCCTCTGCATATATTAGCTGTACATTACCTATCCAAAAAAAGGCTAGAAAATACAAAATAAATCATACAAAAACATGTCAATCCCCATAGATTCTTAAGTCAAATGCTAAGAGAAAGTATATGGAACTCACGGTTGTTTGGTCATCTGGATGACAAAATGAAAATGAATTGCCCATAATTTACCTAGGCTGGGCTTTGTTGATGTTGCCTGGAGTTTGAAGGTCTTTGGAAAGTATGAAGCTTTCTAACGTCAGACTGGAGCCACTGACCTTTCTTTGTTGCATAATAACATTTAAGTGCACTTAAAAATAAGATCGAATCAGAACCATGGTCCATCCAGATCGGTGCTCTGTTTTCAAAACTGATTGAAAATGAATGCCTAGGGAGAACTACAGAAACATGTCAAGTAAATATGGTATCCCCTGGGCATCCCAGTCCCCAGCCACAGTTCAAGGGAATTCTAAAATGGCAGAGGTAGGAATTCTAAAATTCTAAATTCTGAAATTCTAAAACACATTCGGTATTATGGCTAGAGATATATAGAGACCAGGCAGTTCACATCCCCATACACCTTACTTACTTCCTGCAGCTCAATAGTCAGAATACAGTGCAGTTTTGCCAAGAGATTAGAGAGCTTTTGTGCAGTTCATGCCATGTCTTATAAACCTCTTGTCACTAGCACTATGGCACTGTCTAGCTCTAAGTTGGGATTGTTCTCATTTTCTGTCTTGATGACCTATTTAATTTAATTTTGGCCCATCAGCAAGAAGAATTTTTACAGTGAGCTGAAACCAAAGCTTAGACTGTTTATATTTTAAGGCCAAAATGACATTTAGCACCATTAAAAGGCAGTGGGAGTTCCCATTCAGCAAGCAGTGAGAGCCCAGCACCCATCTGTCATTTGTACCTTTGAAAATGTCTCTCTAATAGTAACAGGGAGAGGGAAGGAGCAGGGTTCCTTGAGGACCATGAGGCATCATTAATTCACTAATTAAATGATCAAACTCTGCTTGCCCATTGGAGCCCTGTTCCCTGCATTGTGTCCCTCTCGTTCCTCTGACTTTGGCTGGCTTCTTCCCTTCTTCAGGTTTGTGTCTGACTTTGCTCTCTGAGATACGTGTGCATCTTTCCTTCCTCAAGTCCTCTGCATTTCTTTACTTGGCATATTGATAAAATATCCACTCACACTCTTACCTCTGCTTTTAGCAATAGAAGTCCTAGGAGCTAATATTCTCCATAGCAAAAAACATACCTAGAAAGACAGGGTTACTTTAAAATTCTTCCCTGAACTGGTCAGGCTTGCACTTAAATAGCTGGAAAGAGGGGCCCTGTGCACAATGTGCATGTTTCTGTTCTTGTCACTGACATGGGAAACACGCCAAAGCTGGCAAGGGACTTTTACTAAGAACTGGTTGGGCTCCTGTGGCTGTTTTGCAGTGTGGACAGGACCTGCGAGGCTTTGTGCTGAGCTGCTATAAACAGGAAGCGTTAACAATAGCTCTGAGACAAGGAGGCTCCCCTCGAAGCCGTGGCCCAGATCCTTGGCTGGTGCTAATCTGAGTCATTCAACTGGGCTTCAGGCAAACGGCATCGATGACATCAAACCTAGTCGCAGTTCCCATATTCCCAGTGGAAAGAAAAAGGGAGAGCAGTAGAAGATGGGCAGGGGGGAAATTGTTTTGTTGTCCGGCTGAATGTGTCTCATGTCAGCAAAGAGTTGATTCTCTAACATCTTTTCAATGTGTACAGTAAATATCCCCTGTTTCATTGGCATTTTTGGATCACACCCGAAGAGATGCTGTCCTGTTACATACTCTGAAGGACTAGAAAACCCAGTATCATTTTTGTCACAGGAAAATGCTTCTCTTCTGTGATAGTTCCCAAGTAATTCCCAAGCTGATACAAGTTCCCAAGCTGATACATATGCCCTGTAGAACAGACCAAAATGGTCTGGGAGCAATGGACAGCTGTTGGACAGGAGTATAAATGCGGAAAACGTGAAGCAGAAGAAAGCCTAATTTCTAAAGGAAATGCAATAAACTTAGATTTCCATTTCGTGTATGGCACTCTGCTCAGCTCAGTCACCCTTTGTCACCACCTCCTTTTTCCATCTGCTTGTGTTTCAGGCAGGTGTTTTTTTCCTTAGGTAGGTACCTATAGCTATCACTTACAGACTAAGGCTCTTGGCTGCCCTTAGGTGCCGCTGCAGTACAAATAAATACATCTGGTTTTAGGTTAGACTTTGCATGTGTGAAACCTAGTGTTTCCACAGGCTGTCTTGCATGTTAAAGTTATGAATTTAAAGGACGCGTTCATCACAATTACACTATACCACCCTTAGAAAGTCCCTGTAGAAGAGATTACTGTTTTGGGGTTTCAACACGTTAATACACATGCCTCCATATTGCTGAGTCTGATAAATTCCAAATTGTTTCTTTTTCCTGGATATCTCTTTCATACTTAAAGCACATTTTAACTCTCTTTCCTTCTTAAAAATGAACCTTTATAGTTGAGCTGTCACATTCTTTGTGTGGAAAATTTCATAGATCCCCAGTTGCTTGATTGCACAGTTACCAACCTCCAGCCATTCAGGTGTTATGGGCTGCTGTTTACTCCTTCACAGGGAAATGCTGAAGTACAGAAGTCTCCAGACTTTGCGAAGGATGCTAGAAGGAATTGTTCTTCACTTTCACCAATACGAGGAATGCACAGATCTACACAAAATGGTGAAAGAGCAGTACAGAGCCCCTGGCCCAAGTTCACCACTCTTGAGCAGTTGGCAAACTTTGATTAAGATTTTCTGAGAGGGCCCTCATTGCAGCTCTTGATTTCTCCTGCAGAGCAGAGGATCTAAACTTCTCCATCCTCTGCAGCCAGCTTCTGTCATCCTCAGTTGTGAAAGTGACTCCTATGCTATAGAAGGATTCCTTTCTGTCTCTCTCTTGCGTCCCAGTTTCCTCTTTCTCTCAAAAATTTTTAAGGTGAGAACATCTCAGTTTCTTTGTTTGCCTGTCTGAAGGTACTCCCATTTTCTTCAAACCGCAGAGTTTTAGTTCCCAGGCCAGATTCATTCTCAGAAACTCTGGTGTTAAATCAGAGTCCCGAATTACAATTTCAGGGAGATGTGGGTAGGAAGAGTGAAAGCGTTTCAGGGATTCTTCCAGGCTACAACAGGCTACAGCATTCAGTGATGCAGCATTTTCATGAAAATAACCTAAATTCATAGTCATGCAGAGGGTTTCCACAGCCCTCCAGTGACTAAAGTAATAAGGTTAACCCAGAACAAAGCCCAGTCCCTGGGATAGGCAATGACTTGCCCACAGCACCGGAAAGAACAGCCTTAGATTTGTTTTATGCCCAAGGATATGCAATTTCTGCCCTTGAAATCATTTCCTAGAAGGAAAGAGATAAATTAGAGGTTATGCTCTCCTCTCACTGTGAGAAAACAGCCATTCTTGGTTTGGCTGCGATACGTTTGTGACCCAGGCCAGAACCAGACATGGGCATTTCCCGCTCACCTCTAGAATCACTCCAGGATGGCTAGACAAAACCAGTCCAGGGGACAACCAAGACAGCACCAATGGCCAGACCCAGACACATCAGTAAAAAAGATGACCGTACCAGGCAGTCTGGGGAGAAACCAGTTCTAAGGAATGCTTTTTTGCTACGTGTTCAGTCTGCCAGATTTATCCTCACACAACTGATGCCAGAACTAAGGCAAGGGGACCTGTGGATGTGCAAGGAGCTACTCCGTGGATCCAAAGTCTGGGTGCTTAATGTTATGCACCCAACTCTGTAAACTGTGGCCAAAATATTTTGACTAGGCTGGGTAAGGGCTTGCTTCAGATATTGCTTCCTGCGCTTTTGTGCATTGTTACTTCTAAAGTAATTCAAAACATCTAAAGGAGGCAGAAGCAATTACATTGCAACTAAAATAAAGTCCTAATTTTGTAATACACTTCCCCCCTCACCCACACAGAAAAAATCCACAATGAAATATAGTGCATGAGAAAAATACAGAATATTCCACCCACCCTTCAACAGTGCGTGTATGAGCACAGCCCTATCACAGCCAGCACCAGGCGAGAGTGCTTTTCATTAACTCAGAATATAGAAGGGCAGAAGTTTGATAAGCAAATAGCAGTGTTCCCAGCACACCAGCCAAGCCCTATGAAAACTAAAAACAATAAATTTATTGAAAGCTTTTTTAAAATAGGAGGAAATTATTACTCATTTGAATTCTGTTCGTGTTAAGGTCAATGGTCTTTTTTTTCAGATTCTGATTGTTAATATTAGATGAAAGGACATTTCCTTTACATTGTATTTATGAACTCTAATGGCACAAGAAGGATAACAGCCACATACATTGCACACCAGAAACATTTCTCAATTTTACATTGTTTAAGAATTAGTTCATTACTCATTTTTCTTTGACCTTTAAGTTAAAGCCAGGGTTATTTAAATACATGGGGGCTGATTCTGATTTGGGATTTACAAAGAAATATCTTATTTTTACCTCCTAGAAGTTAAGTTTATGCAGGGAATACCCCATTTGTATTCAGTCGATGAGTCCTTAGACTATTCACATTGGAGACTATAATTTGAAACAACAACAACAACAAAATCTGTCTGAGAGGAATTAGTTATCTCATATTTTGTGTGAGGGGAGCAGAATTTGCAAGCAGTTTTAGAAAGAAGCCAGAGCCTCAGTATTAAGAAAAAATCTCCTTTAATGCTACTAGGTTGAGCACCACAGCATACAGATGAATACGCCTGGCTTTGCATGCTGAAAAATACCCGCATTGCGTAACTTTGTGGTTATTCAGAAGTAAATCTGTGATTGCTCAGGTGAGAGCCTTCAAAAAGTTGAGCAAGCACAAAATTATGGTCTCAGACTTGCTGTGGCTTTCTGCTAACAGCAAACATAATTTGACAACTGAAGGTAGCCCAGGAGCGTTTTGTGTGGTCTGTAATATGATGGAACTATCGACAAAACAATACATGCTTGATGACATTTCCATTGCCCCAGACATTTCCATTGCCACCTTTCTCTCTGCTGGCATTACTGTCATTACATATTCTTTTTAACAGTGGCCTAAGCATTTCTCCTTAAGTGAGGAAATAAAATAAAAATCCCAAATGTGACTGTTTAGATATTAGAAATTGCCCCAAATGCTTCCATGTGCTAAGCCATTGTTGTCAGGGACGAAGGGAGGTTAAACAGTGTTAAACCTTCACCAGCTGTGCAGTCACTTCAGATTTACCATGGTGCCTGTGAGCATCGGCCTTGGCGCTGGGTATCCCCACACGCTCCCTCCCTGCGCAGCTGCTGCCAGCGCTGCATCTTTGTCGCCGAGATAACGCAACGCAGTGCTTCGCTGCAGCGCTGCCAGCAGCTCTGGGGCTCACAGGAACACCTGTGAGCCAGCAGCTTCCCACGCATGGATGTGCCCGTCTTCCCTCGGGAGCGCAGAGCACCCCTGTGGAGCAGGGAAGGGGAGGCGATGGCCAACTCGCATTTTCCTGGTGACAGCACTAGCCGAGTACGTCCTCTTCCTCCTGAAACCAAGATGACCTGTAATCAGCAGGGCTGCAACTGTAAAATGCAAGTTGAACTCTGTCTTCACCCCCAACTTGTCCATAATAACAGGGTAAATTGTAGCCTTCCTTTTTTGCGAATGGCAAGCTATAGCCTGACAGCCTGTCCTCACATACACACCACTCTGTCAGAGGCTTTTCTGTTCAGATGAAAATAAGGAGGGTATTTTGATATTCTTGACTGACTTGGAAGGGGTTTAGATGTTTCAGAAATGTACTCCAATAAAACTGATGTGTGCATGGAATCGGTTTGATCATCAGTTTGATCAGTTCCCTTGGAACGTGTTAAAAACTTCTAGCAAATATGTGAAATTAGCAAAGGCATTTTCTGATTTGATGCAGAACCCTTTTCTATTCTTAAAGCATCTTAAAGCAGTGCAAAGAGTAACATTTTTCCCACTTAGCATTCAAGACCCACATACTTAAGGGCAGCTTAAGGAGAAAGGCATAATAAATTGCGTGACCAGCCCCTCTCCAAAATAACAATAATACATAGATAATTCTGCTATTAAATAGGATCGGGTGACCCTTTGTACTTTCCGTATGTCACCATCTGCCAGGGCTAAAAAGAACTATATGTAGTCAGGAGCACTGAGTTAGGAAAGATGCACAGGCAAGAGATTGTAACCCCTGTTTGTGCCCTTGATGCTGAGAACTCATGTCTCAAAAGAGATCTAGGACTGCAAACCAGTTACTAGTCCTGACCTTCAGAGGAAGACAAATGGCAGGGCATAGGTTCATCTTTGTGAAAATGAGAAAGTGTGTGGTGGGGAGGCAATAACACCAGAAGAATTCAACTACTTTTCAAACTACCCAAATTATTTCCCTCAGCTCTCCTATCAGCATTTCCCTCCTCTCATTTCCATAGTTAAGCCAGATGTAAAGCTGTGAAAGATGTTCAAGATGCGGCATCCATTTGGAAACTTCCCAGGCAGTTGCACTAACATGTTTTTAAAGACTGCCTGTAGGTCTTTCATCTGGATTAGCTGCACATTCTTTCCTTGACTCTTTTTTTTTGGTCCTGAAGAACTCACTCGCTTTTATCCGCTGCAGGACAAAGTTCCCCACAAATCCCCACCTTAGAACGGCCTCATTTACACAATAGAAGAGACTTGCTTACCGCGGCCTTTGCATCTGTATTTACACACACAGGGCACCTGGATTCAAGTGAAGCTTCTTTGGGGGATTGACTTCCCTTTGCAAATCAGGAGTACATTCCAGGGCTTCGCTCACTTTAAGTTCACACCAAATATGCAAGTTCAGCTGGCTTATTCATTTGAGTAAGGCAGGCAAGAGCTGGCCTTCTACTTGACTTCATATATGACCAAGGTCTCTTTTCTTTTCATGTCTTTTTTTTTTTTTTTAAGTGATAAAATAGTAAGCAGAGATTTTTTTCAAATAGAGGACTGGTAGAGACATCTCACAGATTCTTTTCTACTGGCTTACTTCTCTTCCATTAGTATTTTTTTTTTATTAGTGAAGAGGAAAATAGTATAGTTGGAAAAAAAAATAAAAAAACAGGAAGATCTGTACCAGTGACACCAGCTGAGGGGTCCATGTTCTACAAGTTGTTTCGTTGCCTGTTTCATTGATAATGGAGTTTTTGACACTGAGGCACAGAAGCAAAACATTCTTGCCTGCCTTGGCCTCTCTGTTAAAATACATCACCATGTTTATAATTCCCTCATTAATAATTTTTTCCTGCCCAGTTTAACTTTCCTATCCTGTTATCCTTTCTCCATGGTATTTCACCCAAGACAGGGTGATGTCTGCCATACTAAATTCCTCCAAGAGACCTGGCATAAAGAGAACATGACAAGAATCTACAGGTAGACAGAAACCTGAATGGATGGCCTTAAGCTATATTGATATTTTTGTAGTGATATATAAAGGAACTGCAATATAAATTAGACCTTTGACTCAGTAGGGCCAGTAACATTTTTTTTTAGATGTGGCCACTAATTAATCTTTCAAAGGAAGATGAAAAGCCCCTACATTACAGCTGAGCCACAGTGTAATGCTACACAGCATTACACAGATTTTTTTTCCTTGTCCCTACAAAACCAGCAAGGTATTTTGTTTTTCTTATGATACTCTTTTAATTCAAGTACCTACAAAAGTTATCAATCAGCATCAAATAACTGAGTCCTATTCAAAACCTAGGTCAAAAAATATATGTATGAGACTGGGTAACCATGTTATTGGTCATGATATGCTGCCCTTCAAAATTTTAAATTTTCCTAATCTTTGGAAAGGTTGACCTAAATGATCTGATTGCCTTTGACCTAGGAAGGAGAAATGAAATAAGAACAGCTGGGTAGGTCAAGAAGGAGATGAGTCATGTTATAGTCAACTCATCAGGCAGGGCCAGAAATCTAGACTACAAGACTTAGGACGGCTAAGTGGGAATAAACCAATTTCAGGTGTATTAGACTCTTATCCAAATCCCTTAAAATGAGCTTTGATTCATACAAAGGCAGAACTCAACAGAAAGGGGTTATTTTGTAGAAAATATTTGACAAAAGTGAAAAGTTACTTTTGACAAAATATTCTGTAGAAAATCATGTCAATGTCAGCTCTTACTAGAAAATAAGGACAGCTGTTGGAAAATCTGGCTTCTTTAGCATAAGAGTTGTTGCAGTAAAACCCAAACTAATTTGGGTAGAACCAATTGTCTTCTAGATATCCTGTCAAAAGATTTTCTTACCCTGCCTCAATGCAAACTACAGGCAATTCTGGATTTTTTTTTCCTGGAAGATATCGTACAGGTCTCAAATAATCCACTGAAATATTGGCAACCATTGCAAATAATACATATGCTTTCATTTAACCATTAATGGTATTAATATTAAAAAGAGTAAAATATACTGTTTTACATGTAGCTGATTACTTCCACTTACAAATCTGCGTTTGCTTTAACACTGATCTTCTGGAAGGGGAGACGCCCTTTGAATGCTTCACACTTTCTTCCCCATAAATCATGTGTAAACTCTTTTTCCTTGCCAAAACATATCTGTTCCACACTGCTCCTGCTCACTTCCACCATTTCTCTGCTTATGGACACACTTTGCACTACAGAGTCCACAAGCAATGTTGCAGCACTGTCTCAAACCAAACCAAGGCAATTCTGGATAAGTGAAAATAGCTGAGTCCACATGACCTCAGATAACACCAATACAAGAGTGCTGCATGCTAGCAAAATGGCTAAAAATTCTCATCAGGTCAATGGAGATCAAGTAAAATTGGAGGCAAGCAAAGGCAGGTAAACAGTCTTTGGATTAGGCACATGGGTTTTTACTCCATGATTTTGCCTTGGGCACATTTTCAAGTTTTCAAGTAAGGGCTTTTAATTATAGCTCCAGTGTTTGCGGTTTTATTGGGGCTTTTTTTTTCTCTTTGAGTAAAAAGAATATCAAAATATGATAAATGCTAAACAACTGGCAGGAAATATTTCTTGAAACCAAGAGAAGTGAGGATGAAGAAAAAAGTACCAGCAGCTCACATTGCCGTTAGTAGTCATTTCAGTGCCTTGGGTAATTGTTTTTCACCAGGAACAAGAAGGAATTGGAGAGCAAGACCTCTAAAGGACCAAGGAATGGCACTTCATAGCCCAGCACAGGAACTCCCATTAGCTCACCTAAGAGCTGCATGGTGGGCTGTATTTAAGCATCATACAACTTCAAGAGAGCAATGAGTGATTCAGATCATTGACTGTGGTTGAGTCTCCATCCTTGGAGATTCTCCAGACTCAGCTGGATATGACAGCAACCTGATCTAACTTTGAAGTTGCAGTTGACTTTGATGTTGGCTCTTCATTGAGTGGGTGTCCAACCAGATGACACTGAGGGGTCCCTTCCAACCTAAGTTATTCTACAATTCTCTCCAAAACTGCTCAAATCAGTTACTTCTGTAGCTGGAGTGACATAGAGTAGCACAGTGATAATGCGTTTTGTACTGCAGCTGTAGGCAACAGCCCAGGTAGCATCTCTGTGTTTCCAAGGGTGAAGGGAAGATTCAATAGTTGCTAAAATCATGATGATCTAAGGTTATAAACAAGGCAGTTGTTTGGAATTAATGATAATATCTCTTTATTAAGCCAACTGATAAGAGTGGAAAAACAAAGATAAGATTTCGGGCATGTAAGCTTTTTTTCAGGTCTGCTTTCTCATGTCAGGTCATCTTCAGTTGATCTTGTAAATAATCATGATAATTGCAATGCTAAACTATGGAGAAATGGCAATTCTGTCCATGTAATTACTCAAGAAAATCAAGAACATGAGCTTAAGCTTTAAAAATACGTATTACAAAGATGTACAGCCTGGAAGTAAAAGAGCATTGGCTATATATTTAATTAAAATATAGTGTAAAGGTAAATTCTACCAGTTGAACTTCAAATGTTACTTTAATTTTCTTAGGATGGTCTAATTTGCATGGGCTACAATGCAGTTCATTGGAAAGGATGCCAAGGAGAGGCAGTGGTCTGAAAGAGCGGAGGACGTTTCAGGTCATACACATACAAGCTTTTCACTGGCGGTGAGGGGGTGCTTTCAAAGACCCTGCTAGAGCTGTGCCTACCTCATGCCAGCCCCGTGAGTCACTTTTACACAAGCAATAAACTCATCCAGATTATCATAGAATCATAGAATGCTTAAGGTTGGAAGTGACCTCTAGAGATCATCTAGTCCAACCCCCCTGCACACGCAGGGTCACCTAGAGCACGTGGCACAGGACTGCGTCCAAGTGGGTTTTGAAGATCTCCAGAGAAGGAGACTCTACAACCTCTCTGGGCAGCCTGTTCCAGTGCTCCTGTTCCAGTGTTCCATTATATATACTTAAAAGAAGAAGGCAGTCTTTGTATATATATATATTTGAGATGTTGTCCTATTTCTTCAACTGTTCAAACATTAAGACATCTCCCAAGTGCTCTGTGGCAGCTGTGTGTATTCTGCATCCAGAAAGCTGTCTGACCATGTCGGGGCTGGCCTGTGGCTTAGACAAACCAGAACCTCCCATGTTTTTTTGCCCTTGTAACCCTTAGATTATTTTTCAAAAAGCCCCGACCCTTCAGCAGCAGAGTGATTTATTTGCATAGACTCTGAGGGGAACCCCAAAGCCTGCTCTTCTCCTGCTTCCCGAATGTCTCCAAATTCATGTAGCTGCCTCCCTGGCAGCCCCCTCCACCACCTCCACTCTCTGTGGGTTAACTAAGGAGGGGGTTATCTTGGCGGGGAAGTGCTTGTCTTGGGGCTTGTTTCCAAGTGCTGGCATTTTTAAAGCAGCCAAGGTTAGATGAGGGTTGGATTAGGTATGTGAAAATAAGCTAATCATTCTGGGAAATGTCATGGTGCGGTGGTTGGAAAAGGCACAAAGGAACTGTATCCAAAGCCCACCGGATCAATGGAAGGATGTGCAACACTCTAATCTGATGAAGCACAGGGCAATGAAACACTCAGAAGCTCAAGCCTTTGATACCAGAGCCCTGTAGCAAAGATTCCCTGGATGCCATGAAGGTGAACTGAGGTTAGGCGGGAGCAGATAAACACAGGAGGGCACAGACTTCCATCCACCTGATGAGGGAGCACAGTTTGCTTTCATCTAAGCAGGGTCTGTGTTTTCTAAACACTTCAGATGCTGCATTCTTGTTTTGGCTTGGTTTTCATTATTAAAAACGCAGCAAATGAAACCCCCAGAATGCAGTAGCAGCAGGGAGGGCTGCTCCCACATTTTCACCTCTAGGTGGATTGCTTGACCCTGCCCACAGCCCCACCTCTACAGAGCAATGAAAGCATCAATCCCTGTGGGACATGGGAAGATGCTGTTTATATGTACCAGCAAAGCATGCCTCAGGAAAAGGTATGAAATCACTGCTGAGGAATTTCAGCATTTGTATGCAGCTCCAAAGCAATATCCATCTTCTGTTTATTGCTCGGGTAAATCCTTTCTTTTTAGGGAGCTGGCTCTTTGAGTTCCTACCTATCGCATAAACAACAGACATCTTGTTCCTCTTCCAGCTGCATCCTGTGCACACAGAGGTGCCCCATACTAACTCAGACTTTCAGACTTTCCCTTTTCTTTCTTTTTTTTTTTCCTTCTTTCTTGACACCATTTTCTTCATTTAAGGACTGTAGCAACATTTTGTTTGTGAAGGAAACTGGCTTTTACCAAAGCTGCCATGATCATCTGTAGGCAATGTTCCTTATGTCTGTAGCAACATTTTGTTTGTGAAGGAAGCTTTTACCAAAGTTGCCATGAACATCTGTAGGCAACGTTCCTTATGCTTATTCTTCACAAAGAATATTTTAAAACTTTTTGGCCATGATGTCTTGAAAACTAGTTACAATTAACATGAATCTGTCTAGTCTTTATGAAGCCAAATATTTCTCTGAGTCCCAGTAGGCCTCTAAAATCCATTCTCAGTGAATATTGTGTATGGGGCATCAAGGAGGAAGACTCCGCTGCAAGGAGGAAGGCCCCTCCTGACTCCCAGCTCGTGATCTAGGCAGGGACCCCAGTATCAGGTGCTCTGCCTGGAGCCCGAAGGCCAGTCAGGCTACAATAAACCCACTCCATTCTCTATATACAAGTTAGCTATGTGGTTTTCAGTCATGCACTAGGTTCAGGACATTCTTTCTGCAAAGCAACAGCTAATGGAGCTGTACAGATCCCAAGTCATGAAAAACTTGCTCTTTTGTAGTGTGAGATTAGAAATATCATGTTAAATGACAGAAAATCAGTTCTTATGACTCAGGTACCAAGGCAAGAACCTTGAAGATAAAGGAAGATGTGTCCATCACCTTGCAGACACCCTCAGTTCAAGCAGTGAAAGACTAACAGAGCTGAGCACATTACAGGGATAATGTGTTTTCCTGGGAGCTACCTGGGATGGGCCTGAGTAGGAATGAGCACAACACCTGATTTTGCTGGGAGGTTTAGCTGAGCAACACCCCAGTCGTTCTTATCACATACAAGTTTTGCCCTGGACTGTGCTTCAAAAAGCTCAGTTCCAGATACACAGCCAGTGCTTTCTGCACAGGTTAGCTATGGTCCGCCTATGACCCAAGCTATTCAAGAAGCTTGTTGATGGATTTCTACATGCCAGTGAATAAGAAGCTACCAGCTGGGTGTAACTGATGGGTGCATTTGCTCAGGTTCTAGCACTCGCATGGTGACCCAGATGGCAATTTCAGCAGCACGCTGTGATGGGAATAGTGTAAAACGATTTGGCTAAAATTAGTACGCACAGTGTGAATCTTATAACCCAAACATGTTCTGGGTCCCTGTGACTATGCAGATCTCTCAATACTTCAACAGGGGTTGGATTTTGTTGTTTGCACCTAGGAAATGTGAGAAAGCCAACCTTGGTTTAACTCCTTAGACTTTGGGGTGAACTGTGACCTGCATAAGTATTAACTTAATTAATTATGCCATAGGATTTTGCTAGAGGGAGGTACAGAGGAGCTTTGGTGCTTAAACTCTTATCCTGGTTTTGATGTCCAGACTTCCATGGGCTCCTCCCATCCCTTGGGCCACATACACTGGATGGGGACTGCTGGGTGCCAGACACCACCTCTCCTCTGCCTATGCCCTCTGGTCTCTGGCAGGAACAACCTGGCATGCCCTGCCTGCCTGGACCCCTGTCCCGCTCCTCCATTTTCCAGTTTTGCTCTCTGGTGCTTGCCTAGGAGCCCCAGCACAGCCCCAGCTGGGCCTAGGAGCCCCAGCACAGTTTGCACACCTGACCCTGCACCCCTGAACGGGCTCCTGTTTGCGGGTGTCACAACCACAAAATGCTGCTGTGTCGACTTCTCAGCGCTTGCTATCTCCCTTTCTCACCATGCCTTTTCCGAGGCACAAAGATGGGTTTGTTAACACAGCGCTAGTTACCATGATTTAAAAAATCACACCTTTTGCTTTGTTGCTGGGGGTGCTGGATATATGTGTGTGTGTGTGTACTATATACTTCCATATGTGCGTGTATGCATAGTTCGTCTTATCTGTAGAAGCAGCCTAATATGGCCTTTTTTAAAAAAACAAACATTTATTGCTGACTTGACAGGCATATTCCTTTTTGTTGTTTTTTTAACTTGGCCAGTTTTTAGAGTACAATAGTACATTGGCCATCTGTGCAGAGGAGAAGAGGGTTTTAATGAATAGACAAAGCAGGGAATGATTGACTGATTGGGCCTGTTTCCCAGTCTCATTCATAGCAGCCATACAATGGAATCACTCCCCATTTACACCGCCAGAAGTGAAAGGAGAATCACGTCTGTTTTGAGTTCATTCCTCAGAAGCCTGGATCATCCTCCTGGGCAAGAGACTTTAAAGCACGTGCTGCTGAAGCTAGGCTTTCTATCTGGTTTATTCAGAACATACTTAAGCCTTTTATACATGCTAGTAAAATTAGCTTCTCCTCAGCCCCTCCAACAGTGTCAGGCAGCAGACATGGCCTTTGTATAGGGCTAGGACAGTTTGTGTCCAGACAAACTTGTTTATGCAACCCAGTATGCCCCTTCCTTTTTTTGTCCCCATGTATAATGACAAAGTTCTAGGCACGTGGGCAGATCACTTTCTTTCCCCTTTTGTCAGAGTACAAATTTACAACAGCCTGTTTGCATACCGTGCACTGGATTTTAATCAAGTTCACTGTAAGGAGAGATAATAAAAATGAGAACCATGATTACTTCACAGTTGATTTCATTTGAATAAGGAGCTGCTCAATGACAGATGGTTTCTAGAGCTGCTCTATATGTGAGCTGCCATGATGTTGAATAGTAAGAAGCACGAGGAAGTATGCTGCTGTGGTCTTTGGATCCTTACTTTGTCTTATCTATATTCATGTTTTATTCAGAGAGGAAATTAGATTCCACACCATTTTTTATTCAGAAGAGAAGGTTGGAAAGGGATAATGCACAGTATGCAAACTTGCCAGCCTCTCTCAGATCAAGTCCACATCCCGGGACTCTGCCAATACAGTTTTAACAGTATTCTCCCCCAGCAAAATGCCTTATTGTGAGTGTAGCTTACATCAGGAAAACTGTGCATTTGCCAGTGTGACTTGTTCCACCTCTACTCTCAACCCAGAGGCAAATGAGTTATCCCAGTAAAAGCAAACCAGGGGCTTTCTTTGTAAGACCAGTGTGAAGAAGGTATGTCTCTATGTGCTGCCTGATGGGTTAGAACAGCAAAGCTTTGCTGTGCAGACATGGACTGCAAGTCTGTATCCATGGGCTTTGCAGTTGGTTACTTTTGCTGGCTTCTTTCACCAAATCTGTACACTACAGTATTACATAAAACTGTTGGGGACTTCCTTCATGCAGAGGTTGATTCTGCAACACCAATGCCCCCGAATACACTTACAGATTATGTAACCTGCCCAAAGCAAAGACTGACTTGCAAACTCTCACTTGTTTGCAAAAGCAGAGGTCTGTCAGTTATGATTTCTTATTGCAACATCTTGGTGACATTATTCTTGTTGGAATGGGTGGTTTTCATTGTCAACCTAATCTTTTTTCTTCTTAAACAAAATACTGCTGTTCCCACCCTCTATCTCTCTGTGATAGCAAGCTTATTTGATTCCAGCTGATTCTGATTATTTTGATGGACGCTGCCTTGAGATGGAATAGAAAATCTTTGACTTCATGAATCAAACTGTTAGGTTTGCTTTCCATTTGGATCAAACTGTGTGGAAAATGAGAAAATCTGCAATTTCTGAATTAGAAGGGCAGGATTCATAGGAAAAGAGAACAGCTTCTACTAGGACAGCTGATATGCTTGTGGAGGTTAGAAAAATACCCCACCAATCTTGAGTTCAGAAAGCACCAATCTTCAAAACTAAGTACAAGTTGAAAGCTATTGCTCTCAGTTCAGTTAATACATCAAGAAGATCATCTAGGATAAAACATAGCTGGTGAGTGCGAGCTGTTGGTGTTGGAAAGGATTGTTAGTAAAGGTTGAGTGCAGAAGGACATGAGCCTGTGTTGTTCAGACAGAAACAGGTAGTTATCACCTGAGGAACACAGAGAGATTTGCTGAGCACAGTTACTGAGAAATTAGAACATACCCTAAAACCTGCCTTAACATGCCTTAAATGCATTTATTGCATTCATACATTTTGCATGCAGTAATGATTGGATAAAACCAAGAAGTAAATATTTCAGCTCATAAAGTCTCATTAATGGGAAACTTCCCAGTGGATTTAGAATGCTTTGAATTGTGCTTACAAAGAACACATACCTCTTGTAGGGCTTTTTTGGCTAAACTTTTTTGGCTGTTGAATCATGGTTTCAGCTAGTGACCACCTGTGACTCTTGAGATCACTGTGATTATTAGCTTAGGCAACAGCACTTGTCTTCCAGTCCTCCTTCCTGTCTCCATTTATCCTACCGGGGTATTCACCTGTTGTGCATTGTTGAAACCCTTGATTATGGGGTCTCTGGGTCAAGGCCTGTCTTTGTGTCCTTTGTTAGATCTCTTCAGTATTAATCCCCTTCACACTGGCAGTGTATGAAAGGTGGATTCTTCACAAATTCTTATTAAGTGCCCAATTAATAAGAGCAAGAGCGTGCTAAGAGCACAGCACAAAGACAATGCTCCATTCAGATGCTGCATGAAGTCTTGATGGTGATACTGTCATTTGCTTGAAATCTCTCTGAGACTGGGGATGAATCCCATGATCCCATGAATCCCTCTCCCAGCAGGAAAGGATTATAAACAGGGCTGCAAAACTTTTGTCAGATTGGAACTCAGGGGTTTGGGTACATGCAAAAGCAAACAAACAAACAAATACTGAATAGTTCTTTTATTTTTCTCCTGTACACACTTCATATGGACTTAATTTTAGAAATTCACACAAAACTTAGTCCCGAAAGAAAAGATAAAATTGTCTCAACAATAGCCCCAAAACCTAAGCGTAATCAGGAGCTTCATTCTGCTTGGCACATTATCTAGGAGCTTACCATGACCACAGAGCATATAACAGCCATGAGTGGCTGTTTGGAGCAAACAGTACATAGAGCATCCTCCTCTCCTGAGTTATCTGCATTTCTTTTGTAACTCATGAGTTCTCCCATGTGTTAAAGGACTGATGTCAAACCCAAAACCTGAATACAGCAAAACTCCTAAGAGCATCAGTGAGGCAACCTCCTGGCAGATAGTCACTGAATAAAAAGGATTTTGTATTAGTCTGACAGGAGAGCTGGCGGTGAGGTGACACTTTGGGGATGACAACAGGGAACTGGCGAGGGCTAGCTGACTGAGAGAGACAGTGAGCTGAAGGGAAGGTTCTTGCCTGGCATAGCTAGATTTTATCTGAAACACCAAATTACATAAAGTGTCAAGACTATAGAATTGGTTTTAGTTTAGATGACTTCAAATTTCTGGGGTGCTTAAATCTGATGTTTTCAGTGGTGCACACTGCAAGGTGCCAAACGGTGAAAACTGGGTTTGCTTCCAGACTCCTTCCTCTTGATTGAGTTCGTACTTTCCTCTTGCCTTGCTCCAAAGCCTCTACAGACCCCGGAAAGGCAGTGTGCACATGGCTGCCATTGAGTTTTGGACTCTATAATCATGATGTCTTGAAAAAATATTCCCACGGTGAACCTCCGGCCACGGATATGAGGTGATAAAGGCCGTCTTCTCTATACTCCTGGGATGCTGGGTGCTCGTTTTGCCATTCATTCCCCTGTAGGGCAGCCTTTAGGCTGCTCTGAATGGTAACAGGTGCTTCTGGCCCCATTGTGCTCTCTCAGCTGTCAGGGATTTCTGGGGACCAGTGAGATTGTGTAGGAGTTGCTTCAGTGGCTCTTTGCCATTCAGGAATTCTTTTGCGCCAAGGGAATCCTCCAACAGCTGTTTGGGCTGGCTTGGTGACAGCTTTGTGCTGCAGGAGCTGGGCAAAGCAGCCCCAGCTGGGCCAAGGATCTGGCTCCTTGCATGTAACTTGCTTATTTAGGCCTGCCGCCCTGTTTTGTAGGTAATTCCTGCTACTGTTAGTGAATGCAGAGGGTTGCTGAAATTTGGTGGTCTTTGCCAAAGAGCGAAATACTGGCTGATGTAATTGGAATGTGAGATCTGCAACGCTTGAAAATTCTGCCAGAAACTAGTTAAAAGGAGATGGCATCTCATTAGAGGGAAGAATGGGGTCTCTGTGCATGTTTTCTGTCCTTAGCAGTGGATCTTCAGCAAGCTTCCTCTGCAAAAGTTAAGCATTTGAAAGCAAAGAAATGAAAAGGCTGTGAGTGAAACATGTAAGGTACAGACCAAATTCAAGGATGCCACATCCAGGTGCAACAAATGAAGACCTGACCGAAGGCTACATGGCACTTGCAAATAAAGATATGCTTTGCCGTTCCATCCTTCGGTTTGTGTCTGTGCCCTGAATGTCCTTCCTCATCCCTTTGTGCTATGGCCTATTCAGCGGCCACGAGGAGCATATCATAAGGTCAGCTAGCGACAGTGTCTCCACATCTACTGAGTCACGACTGGCGACGCAAGCTTCAAGGATCAGCTGTTTGCTTCTCCATTTTAACACAGAGCATGTGGCTTTACTCAGCTGCTCAGAGCAAAGGAAAAAAAAACAAGAGGGACAACTGACTAATTGTCAAGAAGTGTGTGAACAGTGAGGGGGAATCCATGTGACTATTTTCTGAGTGTGGTCCTTCAGTATCTAGGTTAAATAGAATTTGCTTGAGCTGTTCGATGTCCTGCATATGTGAAAGTATTTGCCCTTAGCTGAGGGGCAGTGGGACACCACATACTGTGAACAGGGTAGTAACATCCATGTACGTGGAAACCAAAGAGGTGTCTTGCAATTAATTCATATGAAATGATACCCCTTCCCCAGTGCATCATCAGTCAGCAATCAGGTCCCAACAAGACTGTCAGGAAAATAAAAGCAGCAAAAACCAAACTCCTCACTACCGAGCAAGCCCATTATTTGCCTCTTAAGTACATAAATAATGAAACGGGTTAGGCAACTGTAGCTAAAAAAGAGATATTTTTCTGTTCTTCTTGCCTACATTTTGTAGCCTATTGAATTAAAGTGCAAAGCTGAGGGGCTACTTTAAAGACATGTTCTTTGTGGCATGTTCAAAAGCTCATGCTTTCCATTAGACAAAGCAGGCAACCACCTCACTGTCTTTGCATAAAAACGAGTCTGCTTTTTATTTTCAGTGCTACTAAAGGATATGCTTTATTCCAAGAACTGGACCGAGGAAGGGCACGCAACAGAGACAGACATCATCTGGAACTGTGAGTTGAATATTTGCTGTTATTTAAAATATATCTCCCTGGGTAAGATGGTAAAAGTATTCACTTCCCTAGCCTTCATTCCAAACACAGCTACAGAATTATGTGGCTTGGACTCAGCCTTGAAATTAATGCCTTGAAGGGACCTTCCCAGGGGAAAAGAGCTAAACCTGACCTTGTCCTTCCCATCTATTTCCTCCTGGACTTTAGCGAAGATGCTGCCCACAGATGGTGCCCATACAGGCTTCAAGGCTGGATGACCCAAGACAGGGCCACTGAGGGGCTTTATCCGAAGCCTGTTCCCAAAAGCTTACCTGGGAAAGCCAGAATTGCCTGGGGCACCACCATGGCTCCTGCGCTGTGTGCAGCCTCTCTGCTGGGGAGCAGGCAGGAGCCGTGGGGTGCGCAGCCAGCGTGGCCGGGCCTGGCTTTCCGTGGATCCCCTAGGCCTGGCGATATCCCCGGAGACCTGCTGGATGGGAAGCACCAATCCCTCCTCTCCCTGCAGCCCGGGCAAGGGAGACTTCCCGGCACGGAGCACGTGATGGGCAGAGGCCCGGGCTCGCCGCTGCGGAGCGCGGCTCAGCCGCCGGCTTTGGCAGCCCCGCTTCCCAGCCTGGCTGCAGCGAGGGCCCGGATCCACGGAGCCGGCCTCGGGGGCAGTTTCCCACAGGAAGCGAAAGGGCCGGGCAGGGCTGGAGGCTTCACAGCCCTTCTCACGTGAGCTGGGCTCCCTCTTACCTGGGGCTGGCACACACCGGGGTTGCAGGCAGGCAGGGCTCTCCCTGAGGTAACATTCTCCCTGCGTGGGACTCTCTGGGGATTTTTAAGCGTAGGCTGCAGAAATGTTCTTGATTCGTAAGTACATGTTGCTGATTTTTGAAAGAAAACAACCTCCTTTTTTTTTTTCCTCCTTGGGCTGCTTTAAAATATTCTCCCGTGAGTCCTTTAACTGAGGAAAGATTCCTCATTGCATGCAAGGGAGGTCAGCTGTGTGTAAGCCATTGCATCAAAAGCAAAGTAGACCTGGGAAATACTGCCAACTGCTAAAAAATTAAAAAGTGCCTCTGTGGTGTGAGAAAGTTTCTTTTGTGAGCATGTTAAAATGGGAAAGCAAGGGGAGACTTTCTCGAAGTGCAGCCCAGAGGATTTCTTAGGGCCTGAATGCCCAGCATTTCCTCACCATTTCTGTTTCCCATCATGGAGTCCTCTCATATCTCCTGGCTCTTCCCTACCACACAAAGTGCCTTCTTTTCAACATAATCCAGGGCACTGGAGATGTCCTTCGGCCCCTGTTGCCTAACGCTAGAGAATGTGGCAGCTCAGGGCATGAGGTGCAGTGCAGGCACTGGCCCCAGGCTCAACCAGCTCCCAAGATAGGGCAGTGTCTACGTTAGGTGGAAAAGATCCGTGCTCTTCTGAAAGTCAAACTTTATACAATCCCAAACTACCAATGCAGTAGAGGGGCTGGCTACGATCTTTTTGAGCAGCCCATTTCTCAGCTCGGGCAACAGTAACATCAGCTCATTGAGATTTTTCGTGATATAATGAAATGCAACAGACATCTTGGGAGCAGCGCACACTTCCATTTTCTTCCTCAATTTCAACCACCTTAAAAATTAGCACTATCAAATGCCAGTCAGTTACTGTGACTGACTTAGTGTTACTAGGGATGATGGACTAGTAGGAGGGAGAATGATGTTTTCTCAAAACTTACTTTTATCTCATACCTTAAACCCCATCAAAGAATTTCATACATATTTCTCTACACATTGCAACTTGTTACTGGGGCTGGACTTGGCTACTGTTTTTGGTTAATTGCAAGTTCACTTTATATTTTATTTCAGTTCCAAGAAACTGCTAGGAGGTCATTGTCTTAGGTACCACATAAATGTCAGCTATGTTTTCATTTGCCCCTTTACTTCCTTTTTTGTTAGGCTTTTCCTCCAGCTCATTCCCCCAACTAGTTCAGAGTCCTTGAGCTTTGTTCCATCTCCTTTAGTTTCCAGCTGAGCATCATACTGGCTTTAGTGATGTAGTTCCAAAATGCACACATTTCTTATGTTTGAGATAAGAATCTTTTGGGCTTTCTTTGAGTATTCTCGCTTGCTTTGGCCTCACTTAGAAATGTTGTTACTGACTATTGGTGTTCATATGAAACAAATCTGCACCGCTTCTATTCACAAATTCATCTCCTTTTTCCCTGTAGACCCAATTCTGTAATTGGATCCAGATGCAGAAGCTACATGCACACTAGTAAATTAAACATGCCCAGCAATGTTCCTGGGTGCTGTGGCCAATTGGCCTGGAGTGTTTGTGCTAGTGGCTGCCTGGTGAGTGCTTACTGGCAATGGCCCCTACACTGGTTTAAGCGCTATGCCCAGGAGCCATTCAAGAGAAGCAATAGTTAGAAGGGACAAAACAATAGTTAGAAAGGACGAAATTAATGCCAGGCAATCCTGTAACAGTGTGCAAGGTAGATAGCCACAGTCCAGCATGTGGGAATACTGCTGATGTACTTGTGGCGTACTTGAATTTTTCTTGCACAGCCATTGCCTCCTGAGCAGCTTGCTAGAGACAACACTGCAGGATCAGGGTGTAAAGGCTTAGCCCACTACTTTGTCTGGGTGCTATGTTTAAGCAATGGCTAAATGACACATGTTATGTGGAGATATATACATATATATATATTTGTCTCTTCTCACATGTTTTCTAATTAGATAAGGACCTCAAAGAGATGTCACTTCTCACTGCAGGGCATAGATGTATAGATTCTTATCTGTCTAGCTGCCCCAGAACTCTATCTGACCTGTAGTGACCTGTAGGAGGGTTGCGGAAAGAATCCAGAACAGGGCATTATACAGTAATCCTGCTCTGGGTGTAGTCTTCTCCCAGCTTTTGGTAATCAGGGACTTCCTAAGCTATGCAACATACCTACGCCTTTGCATTCAATAGACACTAAAATAATTTTCCTTCACGATTTCTTTCCTTCTACTCTTTTTCTGAAACTAATTTTATTCTTGGCCTCCATAGCCTCCTGGGCAAGGAGTTCCACTAATTCATTGGATGTGGTGTAAAATAGTGCTTCTTTTTGTTCTAAAAACTTTTCTGCTTGAGACATTGCAACATTGCATGTCTCCCCATTCTTCTATTGTAAAAACAGCTGTTCTTTATTTACCTTCTCAATGGAATTTGGGATTGAAAACACTTTTTTTTTTCCTCAGATTTTGCCTTTCATCATTTTTTTTCCATAAGGAAGATTCCAATCTACTCGTTCAGTTCACATAGAAGTTATTGCTACATAACTACCATACCATATTCTACTGTAGTTACAGATCTACTGTAATGCTGCTGTGTGCTTCTGAGATAGGGATGACCAGACCTCTTGGAGTGCACTGAGATTTATGTGATGGCTTAATAATCACTTCTGTCTTGTTCTGAATTCTTTTTCCAATAATTACTAAGATCACATTTGCCTTTTTGACCTCTTTTGAGCACTGGCCTGATATTTTTGGAGGACTGTCCCCAGTGGCTCTCATTTCCCGTTCCTGATTGGTAATGGCTATATCAGAACCCCTCATTATGCGTGCAATATTTGTATTCTTTTTCTCCAAAGTGTATTGCTTTGCATTTTCCAGTACTGGCTACCATTTGCTGCTTTATCATTCAGTTGCTCAGTAAGGCAAGTCTATTCTGCAACTCTCTGAAGACAGCCTTAGTTTTGAGGTCCAGGTCCTAACAGATTTTGTGGAATCCCCTTGCAGTGACCCCTACCTTTGATTCCTCTCCCTTAAAAAGATCTCTCTTTGCAGAGAAATCCATCCATTCGTTTGCAGACTGCAATCAACACACCACTGCTGTCCTCCAAAGAGAAGTCTTGTCTTGTCTCCAGTTGATGCTGAAGTAATGATTTAAATATCCTCCAGCTGTTAGTGGAATGGCACATCTCTTACCCTGTAAAGCAATAAACTTTGCTCCACAGACTTTGCTACTTTTAATGCCCATGTATCAAAGTACTTGAAAAGGTGAATGAGCAATATCTCCAGGTGACAGCCAGGGAAAGATACACCTTTCAGCAGTAACAGTATGCAGCATTCTAGAGTGGCTGAAATGCTATTTGTTGAATAAATTAGTTAATGAGTAACAGCAATAGTTGCTAATTAACATACTCAATGAATATTTATGCTGGCCTCTAGCCAAGTTTACATCTTATGCAATGTGTCTTTCACTCTCACTTTCTCCTTATTTATTTTATACCATGAGCTCCCATTGGAAATGACCTATCCTGGCTCTGTCTCTCCAGCATCTGTCCCAAGTAAAGCTGACTTTTTCCTTCCACCCTCCAACAGCCAACCACAAATCAAATGGAAACCTCAAAAATCATCCCAAGCTTCATCATGCTGCTACCTTCCCAATGCGGATTGCTACCAATCCCAATCCCTTAGGATTTATAAAGTCAAACTGTATATTCTGAAGAAGATCTCAACCTAAGAAAGGACGCATCCCACCTGTAGGATTCAAGGTTAGCCCTATCCATTTGTTGCCACTGTTGCAGACCAAGAAGAAGAAGCTTTCCTTTAAAAAGTAAATGTCGTGGGACACTTAAAGCTTCATAGAAAAAAAGTCAGTAACTTAATTTCAGCAGGGAAACCAATCTACAGCTAGTGTGGTTCCAAGCACATCACTGTACCCCGCAGAATATTATGAAGCCTGGACTAGTTTCAGTGTCTTAAAGAATTAGTCTTGCCCATGCTAGTAAAAAAATAATGCTGTTTCTAAAGAGCTGCAGAAAATATCAGGCTACCAGTGACTGTAATGTTTAAATAGCAAATAAAAGTTTCATGTTAACAAATGTAGGCTAAGATAATGCTTACAGAGGAAAAAATAGCCCTAGCAATATCCGTACAGCGAACATTGCCTCAGCTAGTACCACTCTGGAAAGACATACTGCAATCAGTGATAGTGCTGTAAGTATTTAAGTCAGTGTCCAGCAACATTCAGGAAGATAAATTGAATGCTGGAAACTGCTAGGAAAAGAGGAAAAAAAGACACCTCCCTTAAGTCTGTGTTGTTGTATGTGTTGGTGTGTGCCCCCTTCATCACTGCAGACATGGCTGCTTACAGTGCTGGAAAATAGAGTAGAGCTACAAAGTTCAGAGGAGATGAACAACAGGAACGATCAGAGCCACAGAAAACCTTCAAAATAAGGAAATACCATGTGGGCTGGAACTGGTCAACTTGAAAAGAGAGCACAGGGAGGGCAGATGAGAGAGGTATGTGAAACCAGGAATGGCTGGGAGAAGGTGATAAAAATGTGTCTCTCATAGCGCAAGAACTAGGGAGCCTGTACATGATTAAGTGTGAGGTTTAAAGCGAACACACCCAATACATAACCACATTGTGACACTCTATCCCACAGGATGTTGTAGAAGCCAAAAGTATAACTGGGTTCAAAAAGCAATTAGAAAATTCTTGCAAGAAAAGTCCATCAAAGGCTACTAGACTGCAAAGATGAAGATACAGCCCTGGCTCAGGAAGTCCGTAACTACAGAAATTGGAAGACTGAAGTGGAGGAAATATCTCTGTACTTACCCTACTCTTGTACTTTTTTGCTGAGCATCCGCTACTGGCTGGTCAGAGACAGGATATGGTCTAGGTGACCCTTTGGTCTGACTCAGCACTGCTGTTCCTGCAGCTTGGCTGTTTTCCAGCTGGGCCAATTCACACGATGGCTGCTTGGAGGCTATATTTCTTTATGTCCTTCTGTCACGTGTTATTTAGGTTATTCAGGAGGGAGGGATGCATTTGCCAGTGGTGGCAAACCCTCACTGAGATCACCAAGTCAAGGGTCATAACATTTTGGACATAATGACCAGACTTGAACTTAGTCCTGTGAAGTTGGCAGTCCTTATAGATAAATGCAAAGAAAATGTGATGACAAGGACAGGAGAAACAGCAGCCCCAGGGTCTGCCATGGCTCGACTGACATGGCACAGCTACCACATCATTCTGGCAGGACCTCACTAGGGTGTAGAAGCTGCATTCAGACTCATTTCTGCTGAGACAGGCCAACTCCAGCCCACCACAGGGTGGGAATATGGGTGTGCAAGGGCTTTGGACCCATGCCATGCCTGCTGCTTAACAACTTTCTGCCATCTCCTATTTCTACCAGGGTGTAAACGCTTGGGTCTTAGCAGGGCAGTTCCTTGCTGAAAGAAACGAGAGCTCAGGGTGTCTCCTGGCTCCTGCAGGGCCCTGCAAAGGAGGGGAAGAGACTTCTACAGGACTTCCTGGCCTTCCCGTGGCAGATGCATGGAGTTTCAGGAGGTTCAGATAAGGCCTCGTTCCAAAAAGAAAACACCAAACCACTGAGTACACAGGTAATGAGCAGCACCTGTGCACCTCTAGGCACACCGCGCTTCCCGCAGGAGCCCAGGGAGCCGCTCCACGTGCTGAAAATTATGCCTGTGCTTCAGTGTTGTGTTGGACTGGAGCATAAAATCGATCAGAAAAGCTTTCCTTTGCCTCACTTTGAAAAGCTGCAGTGTTTGTGAATGTCTTGCTGCAGATAAGCAGTGTAAGTGCATTGTAGCAGTGCGGCTGTTTTTGAATTGCCAAAATCCCAGCACTATAAGCCTTGTCCGTGATAAGCCTAATCTCCCCTTCTCAGCATTATCGTGGTAGAAATCATGCTGGAGGCCTCTATAATCTGACTTCATTTTGTATTAACCATAATTGTGAGAACTTGCTTTCTGCGTACGTGTTTGGGCAGAGATTGTTTGCCAATGATTTTATACAATTATTTTACTCCTAAAAGTATGCCGGAATTAATTTCTTTTGCTTGATCTAAAAAATAAATAAAAAGGGGAATTATCCCAGGGGAAAAGAAAAGGAAAAAAGAAAGTCCCTGTTGTACAACATGACTCTGAATTGTGCAGTAACAGTTTGAGTGGCACAGCTCACTAGCAAAGTTAGAGACACCAAGCATGTAGGGTTCACCAGTCAGCTTGGCACATGTTGCTTCGGTGAACATTGACATGACAAAGGAAGCCTCAGTGTAATAATATGTATTGCAGATGAATCTTCAGCATTGCTGCTCTGTAAATAATACAGATACAGTGTTGGTTTTGGACCTCCTTTTTTTTCCCATTTCTACTAAAATACATTCGTTCTGTTCACATCCTTATTTTATTCCTTTTCCTAACAGGCTATCAGAAGTTTTCCGTATCTCTAGTGCCTCATCCTATTCCCATTAAACTATCGAGAGATCTCCCTCAAATGCCTGTGTTGTGGGATCTGGGCAGGAGTGGGATGGGAGCTGCAGGAGCAGCTGCAGGTTGTAGAGACCCTGAGCAGACCCAAGCAGTGCTCCTGTGCCAGGCAGGACCGACAGGGCTAAGAGCACAGCCAACGTTTGCAGCTGCAAAGCAGAGCTGACGCCGATCCCAGCCCCTTTAGATCCTCATCTGCTATAAGAAAAAAATGACTTCATAGTCTTTCCATTAAACACCTTATCAGCAATGTTAGTGCATCTGCAGTGACAGAGTGCTAAGGAAGAGAAACTCAGTGCAAGATTTATAAAGCGGAACGCCTAAGAACATGAAACCATAGATATTATTATGGCTAATGAAACAAAGGCATTTGATTAATTACCGACATTGCAGCTAAAGAAGTGTATTTTAAAAAGTGATTACTATAACTAGAGATGTCAAGGCTGATAATAGGCACTAAATAGCATACAATAGGGCTGGAGAAGATTTATGGGATTCCCCTGCACCTTGGCTGTAACGGGGTGAGTTCTTCGAGTCCCAAAAGTTCATAGAAAGAGACCTGAAGAGCTGTGAGTCTTCCCTGAGCCACCGGAGAGGCACATGACTTCACTGAGACCTCAGCAATACAGATACTGTACTGTGAGTCATCTAAGAAAGGGGGAAAAATAGCCAGGTCAGCAGGCGGTGAGCCCGGTTCTTGTACAGGGGATAGGGTGGCTTGGCCCTGACTGCAACGTCCAGTGAACGGTCCAATGGGTTGTGATGGGGAAACCACAGTGCTCCTGCTCTGATGTGCTGTTTTACCTTCCCAGTGGCCACCTTTAATCAGATTAGTCACTGGTGGCAAAGAGAGCAGTTTGGAGCAATACCACTGCCTTGTAATTATCCTCTTGTACAGACAACAGTCACTGGCCGCTCTCAGAGAGCATCAACACATGGCCAAAACTCAGGTTACACATTGCATTTTAATGTGTAAACTACTTTTGCACTGTTTGTGTTCTGGCTTAGAGAGCCCGTTCCTAGTTAGGACTAGCCATGCATACTTAGACAGTGATGGTAACAAGAGGAGCTCGGGACAGCAAGGCAATTTAGTCTTTAACATCTGCACCTGCACTCAAGTCGAGGGCAGTACCTAGAGACATTGATTTTACATGGAAATATGCCTTTATTGATTACAGGTCAAGCTGCAAACAGAGCAGGTTTCTGAAACGGCAAACAAACAGCGATCACAGAAAGAAACACACATTTTACAAAAATCAGATCTAAGAAGGCAAGTTGCAACAACGAGCACTGAGGATTTGACTGAGGGCCAAAAACTAATCCGGTGTTAGTAGGTACTCTTGGACAACTGCAATGTAAAGACTTGGCGCAAGATTCTCTGCTGGGGTTAGCGAGCACTGAAGTAAATTGCACTGATCTGATTTATAGCAACAGAGAGTCTCTGCCATTAAAAGCATAGATCCCTCCAGAAGAGCAAAGGGCATCTTTTACGAGTTGCTGCATGACAGCAATTCCTTACGCGCTGAAGAAGGATCTCGGTGATTTCACTGGCAGACATATGCCCCTAAGGATATTTCAAAAGGTGAAAAAATAACAATATCCTTGAGCTACCCATTACAGTTGCTAATTTCCAGCTAACCTTTTTTAATCAGCAAGACTGGCATATGTTGATGTAACTTCATTGTTTCTATTAATCAGATTTGACTATCTCTGTTAAGCCCCATGGATTTTTTTGTATGACAGCCCCATAACCTTAACTGTGTTGCCCTGTGCTAATGGCACAAAGTGTAATACGATACCTTCAGATAAAGGTGCTAATAAAATATGCTCATAGATGTCCATAATGCAATGGTATTTTAAGGAATATTTAACTCCTGCCCTCGCCAGTAGAGGTCACTGCAGAATGGATGTATTAACCATTTAAAGCGTTTTAGGCCAAAGCACATTACTTTCTTCTCTCCCTCTTACAAATGTGCATGCAAAGTTGCGTACAGAAACAGCCCTTTCCGTTCTTTTCTTTTTTATTTCACACTCATCGAGATGTGGATCCAAAGATGAGGATTCAAAGAATGCCAAAGCCTGCATGTAGCACAGTGGTTCTCCCGCTGCTCCAAGGAAAAGACACAACATGTTTTCAATGCTCTTCTCTCCCAGTAGGACAGAGTAGTAGAGAATACCCACTATAACCCCGTTTTCTCAAAATAGCAATATATAAATATATCATTGTTAGCAGAGCAGTTATTTTTGACAGCAGATCTATTATGTAAAAAAATGTTCTTTGTAAAATTATTGTTCTTTATCTTAGTTTCAAAGGCCCTGATGTTGAATATTATAATGCCACTGAGATATAATGCTGATTACCTAGTTCAAGAAAAAAATGGGCCGTTTGTTTTTTCCTGGATATGTAAACACTAAGTAAATATGGTCTGAATAGATTTCTCATTGCAAGAGAAATATCAGAGTATGGACTGAAGAGGATTGGCGTGAAGGTTCAACTTGGCTTGTGCACAACTGTAAATTCAACTTTGTTGCAGGAGATTTCATGATGTTCATCTGACCTGATCTATAATCCTGACATAAAATGTTACTGTGAGTTCTTCTTCATTGCCAAGTCTTGCATATGAGCTTTTGAGAAGTCATCTACTCTTGATGTAAAAAGAAAGTGAGAATGCAACTTTACTCTAGTAAGTGGTGGTTAATTACCTTCTTTTTCCTTTTTTTTTTTTTTTTTTGCTTTACTTCTACTCTGGATGTGTCTAACATCAACAACCAACCACTGGATTTTATTTAAGGTGGTTTATTTTCACCTTGAAACATCTGTTGCATTTTTCCCATGCTCATACTTGTAGACCACAGTCAAGTCACCCCATAGCCTTCTTTCAAACGGAAGAATTCCACTGAGTTTTTAGTCTCCTACCATAAGGTGCGTTTTCTATATCTCATTTTTTCCAGGTATCTTTCCCTGAAGTATTTCCAAGCTGTCAACATCTTTTTTGAAGTGAGGACATGAAAATAGGACAGAGCATTCCTGTGGCAGCCCCATGCTTTTCTTCACAGAGATAAAACCAGGTCACTGCTCCTCCTGTGTGTGTTCGGGATGTTGTGCTCTGTGGCATCGCACTAGGACCTTGTATTGCTCAGATTATTTCCCATCACCCTTACTTGCCTCCCATCATCTCCTCTGATGTAAGAAATAGACCCCTCTTTTTCTTGGAGGGGTATTGGATCCCCTGTCTCCATGCATGGGAATGCAAGGCAAGACCCAAGCTAGGGGAAGAAAATGGCTCCCCTGATCCTTGGACCATTTGGCTTAGGACCAACCCCAAGTTTAAGTCAGAGCCTCAAGGGAGACTCCCCAGCTGCAGCAGCACAAAAAGGATGGAGCTGGGAGCAAGGGTGGAGCCTGCATTCCTCAGTCTAAAAGGAGACTTTTAGTCTCTTCCTCGCCTCCCTTTCTTTGAAATATCTCTCAAGAGATGGTTAGAGAACAAAGGAGAGAAATGAATAAAATACACATTATCAGCACTTTGCATGAGTCCTGCAGGGAAAGGTGGCAAGCGCTCTTGTTTCCTTCTCCCTTTCTTGTTCCTCCCTTGCCATAGTGACTCTCCCAGCTCCTGGCTGCTTTGGCACTGTCTCCTTTGCACACTTCTCCTTGGAGTCGCAGGAGATGCTGGCTCCCTCCTCTGTGGGCCTGGCTGCTTTGCTCCAGTTTGACAGCATCCAAGGTTGATCCCACTTGGTTCAAAATGTCTGGATCAGAAAGGCAGAAATGGCAATAGCTGGGAGAAGCATACAAGAGTGGGAACAACAGCATCCAAGGTTGATCCCACTTGGTTAAAAATGTCTGGATCAGAAAGAATGCTGCCCAACAATAAATGAGAAGCTGTAACAAACCGAGGGTGCTGTTGGGGGAGTGCAGAGCACTCAGTCACTGGGAATCTCCAGTGTAAAGAAAAAACTAGAAGGACTAATGCTAGAACATCGATTTTTAAAAATTATTTTAATGAATGTTTTCCCACTTTTCTCTCCCTCAGAACCACCCTTTTAAAATGGCACTGTCCACTGCTGCTACCAAACCACTCCATTTATACAAGATTCTAATTGAAGTGAATTCCCTTCCGATCCATAGTGCATTGCACACACTTTCTCTGTGTGCAAGTAACTCTTAACTTAAGGAAAACTGTGCCCCACATCTTGACCTGTTTGGTCATGGAGATTTGCATAGGTCAAAAATCTCATCGAATGTGGTTTTTTTTATTAGTTATTAAGGTTTAGCGCTTCTTTTTTTTACAAGTTCTGTGGAAGATAATGGTTTGCTAGCCTGGTATACATCAGCATAGCTCCATGAACAATGTAAAGCCAAATCTCTAATAACACTACTGATATTAATTTGCATGACCACTTAATATAAGCATATAAAAGGATGGATTGAGATGGATCGTCCATTATTTTTTGCTATACATGAACATAGTTTTAAACAAACACAAGGTGGTAGTTATGCACGCAATGGATAGTATACCTATGGAATTGCTTGCCAAATTATGTTGTGGATAATAAAAGTTTACATGGCTTCAAGTAGAGAATGGACAAGTTCAGAGCAGAGAAATACAGTGAGGTTACAATATATATAAAAACCACATCTTGCTCAGGGAGTCCCTGAAAAGAGTTCAATGCTGAGAGGGTATCATGGAAAAGTATTGTGTATGTTTGCCCTTGTTTTATTCTTCCCGGGGCATCTTCTTAGGGCTACAGCCCCAACCTGGACACTGGGCTAGATGGATCTTATTCTGACCAGTTATGGCCCCTCTCACACTTCTGTGCTCGTGGTCCAGATAATGACGATAAGGAGGGTGTAGCTATGTTTGTATTTCTGATAGTGTTTACTTCTTATGAGAAAAAAAATCTAGAAATTTTTATGTATTTCTTTCATTGCTGTATGTTTTGGTCTATGCATAGCTTTCAAGAAGCACTGTTGGTTCATAGCAATATTAGTTATATTTACTGCACTTCTTTATTTCTCTGATGACAATTAGGACAATAAAAAAAAAGAAGGAAAATATAAAACAAAGAAGTGGAGAAGTGGAGTACACATGTTATTTTGACCCAAAACAAGTCCATGACAGCTTAATACACACAGACATTTCAACAGGCATGTTGGCTTTATAATCCATTCTTTTTTGGCGTCAGTGTAAGTGATGAAAGGTAGCCATGTGTCCAGATAACTCCATATGAATCATTTTAAAGCCTGGTCATTTTTTTTTCATGATACAGGCCCCTACCTGCCTTTCTAAAGACAGCCTTCATCCAAATTGCTTGATGAATGCCAGCTTGTTGCAGTATTATCACTAATGTCATATACCTGCGAACATGAAGCCCAGCCTTGTGGGAAGCTTGTGCCAAGGAAGAGGATGAAATGCAGCCCCTGAAAGTCTGAATACTCCAGATGGGCAGAATGTCCCCAGGGAAGAGCTCTCCTCTTGTTTCTATCAATAAGCAGAGAGAAACCGTTAAGAGAGACAGGCCATGTTTGCATTAATATTTAGAGTGTTTTGGCCAGAGCGTAGCTAAATAATGAATCTGAAGGTACTAAACACTAGAGTGTGGAGCTGCAGCTCAGACCAAACAGAGAAAGAGAGGTGGCAGGAAGGCATTTTGGGGAAGCAGGGACTCTGTTTGGCCCTCTCTGCTGTTAAGTCTCTCTGGAAGGCTGCAAGGATAGATCAGACTACAAAATCATGATGAACCTAACATCAGCCTCATGAGGAAACATTGGTGTCACCTTAATGGCCAGTGAGGAGCTTTTCCTGAAGCAGGTAAGCAGTGAGGCTTGATGGAGAAAATCTGGTGAGGGCTTGTCTACCAGCAAAGCAGAATCACCTTGGCTGGATTAATCAGTGCAGCTTTGAACGGAGGAGAAGCATCACTTCCCTTAAGGGCCAAAGATCACCTGAACTTCTCAAATCCCCAGAAACAAACGGAAATGAAGAAGGAGAAACAGGCACTGAACAAACACCATAATACAAGATGTTCAAGCTACAGGTGGAGAAGTGAGCTCAGAAACTACTGCCAAAGACGCTGCTGGGAGTGGGAAACAGTGAATCTCACTTAGTAGTTGTAGATTACATCTAGATGTAGACATAGATATTGCTGGTTTATTAATGCACTTATTCTCAAACTGGGTGGCACGTCCCCCGCAGGGGCTGGAATGCATAGGGTTGAATAGTTTACTTTGGGAAGGGAGAAGGAGAGAAACCAAGTCTGAAGCAAATCCCTTGCACAGCTTCCTTCTCTATTACTGCCTGGCTCCTTCGCGCTTGCTCTTTAGGCACCCAAGGCAAGGAGGCCATTTCCGATGCCTCCAGGTTGGGCCTTGGGCCTGCACGGCCGCTGCTCCCCACAGCCTGGCGCTCGTCTCAGCACGGCCCTGGCCGTGTACTCAGACCTGTGCCCAGGAATGGTCCCCTTGACTTAGGATGTGTTCCCTGAGGGCCACTGTCCAAGTGTCAGTTTTTCCAAATAGAGGCTATGCCAATTTCATTTCATTTCTTTTCCTCATACTCTCACTCAAGGTTAATCAGTAGGAAGCTTTGCCCTCTAAGTGCACCTGGTGAAGCTACTCGTTTTCCTCGGCTTCTGGTTTAGGACTAAAGATGCTTGTAGACATTCACAGCTGATGAAATTATTAAGTATTCAGGCCTATCTCTGTTGCTGCCTGTGTCACAAGAGAGGGAGTTTACATATTAGTGTATGAAATGGCAGAATTGATGCTCAAAACCTTCCTTTAATTCCTAGGTCATCTTGGAGCAGTATTAATATCGAAGGGGTGTGAGGGCGGGTCACTGGAAAATGCAGTGGTTCCAGTAAATTGATGCTGACCGAGGCCCTCTTGCAGTCTTTAGGGCTCATATCACATCCTAACAGTTGGCAAAACTTTCCACTGGGGTTATCTAGTGGGAAACTGAGACAAGAGGTGGTTTTAGTGGTTAGCACCAGGTAAACTCACCAGGGCCACAAGAGGTGGGTGGAGGTGCAATCAGACTAAGTCATATAACAGCAAATATCACCCAAAACTGGCTGAAATGATGGAAGATGTTCTGCCTTAGCCTCTCATGAGGATCACCACCAATTTAACTCCTTTATCCAAGCCCAAGAAGGCTCTTAATTTTGTGATGAGAAGTGCAGAGATTTAATTTAATTTAATGTTGGAGAGCTGAACAACAGCAGTGCCTCATTTTTTTGAATAAACACCTTCTGAAAGGGGAGCCTGACATGGCTTTGCGCAGAGCTGAATTTCATTCTAAATGGATATATTTGTTTTGGAATGGTGTCCATAAAGCTGAATATGGTGCAAGTGTGCTGCTGGCAGTGAATTTCTTGGCAGAGTCCCTCTTGGCATGCAGCAAAGTTGCTAGTCTAGTCCCATCTTTCACACTGGGGCTGAATCACCGGTGTGTTACTACATTTTTTTTTCTGGTACAGTTCCAGTGAAATCTGTAAATGGCTCCAGAAGAGCCCCTGAGTCACACCGTGCTCCCCACCTGTGTCGCAAGGGAAATGGCAAAGCTGCCTGCCAGCCTGGAATTCCCTTCCAGCCACCTGAGGATCCTCTTGGTGTTGTCTCTCATCCACACCTCACGTTCACTGCTGGCCCTACATCAGGCAGTGCGGAACAGTGAAATGGATAAATGGCTGCTGTGCTTCCTGCAAACAGCAAGAACTATTTATGTTCCAGCTGTGCTGGAAAGAGCGAAGATAATGGAGATACTATAGTGAAAGCTGTGGGGAGAGACCCAGTCATTGTGAGACTTGCATCTGAGCTATGTCCAAGGCTAGCGGTGCTTTACTGGAGGAAAGAGCAGAGTAACTTTGAGTCAGAGGCAGATGATTTTGTAATTAAGGGTCTCAATGTTTTAAAGACTTGAAAGGATTTAGTTCTCACCACAGGAGTTGCAAGTCTCCTGTGTCATTGACGAAACAACTTTATTTCTGTATGCTTCAGCTCTTTCTCCGTTGAATACAGAACTCCACCTGTCTTCTCTCCTTTGCTATTTGCCTATTTAAACTGCAAGTTGTCTCTTATAAGATGTAAACATAGTGGTTATGCCTAACCTCCAGTCAAAATCAGAATTTAAGACTCCTATAAAACAAACAAGTTCCAAAAAGAGACCTCCTTATCCTGCAGGCTGTGTTTGCAAGGTGACAGCATAGGTGGTCAGCTTTGAGAAATACTAGTGGGATATTCCCTCATATCCCAAATTTCTTTGACCACTGTATGTTTTCAGATATATATGGCTATTAGCAAGTCTCCTTAATCACTAGCTGTTAGCAAATACACAAGCCACCAGCCACTTTTGCATCATGCCAGACGTGGAATATGTGCTCCTCTCAACCCATCTGCAAACAGACTACAGATGCCAGCTGCTTTGCTTAGACTGACAATGAAGAGAGAGAAAGAAAAGAAAAAGGGAAAACAGAGCAACTAAAAAATATGCTCCCCATACTTCTTCTAACTCATCTCTCTCGCCTACATACTTTTTTCTTGCTGTTGCCCTAATTTTTCTCCGCTTTCCATTTTTCCACTGACTAATTATTAGGCTAGCATCGAGTTAATAAGGTTATTGAGTTCTTATGGCACGACAATAAAATATAACATTTTCCTAAATTGTCTCCATACTTGTCTTTCAAGATATATGACTTTTATTCAACATGTTCCCTTCTTGATTGTTTGGATAATTTGAATACACTGACAAGAACCATCAGTTCTGAGATCCCTTCAGTGTAATTCACCCTTTACTCACAAAGAGAATTAACACTGCTGTTTTCCCTGGAAATATTCAGATTTAAAAAAGGATAGGATATAAAAGAGCACCAGAACTATTAAGCCTAACGTTGTTCTTCCTTACGCTTTCACTATGTTACTCTGACTCCATTGACCATGATAAATACACTCCGGATTGAGGCTGGCCAACAGGAGCTCAAATGGAAGTTGAGAAGTCTGACATGAAATCCAGTCAGCCTACAGCTTGAGCACTTGAAAAGTGGGAATATGCAGGTTCTGAGGCATTTTGGCCTCAGAAAAGACAATGGTCCTCAGGATACAATAATATAAGGGGGGAAAATCATATAATCACAACTGTTGTGCCAGGTCACAAATATTTGGTACTAATCATTTTAGGAACAAATTAAACTCAGAATTTTTATCCTTCTGGTCCAAGTCTATAAGCAAATCCTCTTTTACAATAAATGTGGCATGGATTTGATTTCATGAACCAACATAAATAATGAATAACTCCAGATCAGTGTAATTGAACTGATAATATAAAATAAAGATCCTTGGAGCAGTTAGATATAGAAAAAAGAGCAAAGAAATTCTTACTGCATGCATTTTTTCCTTTGTGAAAACAAACTGAATGGAAGAAAGCAAAGGTTAGTCATTCCACGCGCTCTCAGATGAAGGGTGGTTGGTGAAGACAAGAAGTCAGTATGGGAGCTTGATTTTTTAGCATGCAAATTTCTGTGAAATTGTAAATCTAGTCAGCACCTACCATATCAAGCTCCCCAGTTCATGTGGGAATCCTATAGACCTTCTTTGAATGTATAATGAGTAAATAAAGATTGCTTGTGAACAGCAGAAGCCACTTTTCTTCTAAATTAAGTCACGCAGACATACCATGTGAATGAAACCAATTTTTAATTCACAACTCCTCTTAACTTGGTGACAGAGGGGGAGAACACAAGACTGGTGGGTACAATGACCTAATTGGATAAAAGGCATGTGAAAACACTCTGCCTGTAAAGTACCTTGTTTGCATATGCAAATTAGACAATTATGCAGGCTGATAACAGTTAGGCACAGTAATACATAGGCCATGTGAACTCTCCACAAATACTTGTAAAATCAAGAAATGCAAGTAAATTCCTTAAACATCCTAATTGGTTGCCAAAAGGAAATTCATTCCAGCTAGAACTTGATTTGGTGTAGAATAATGTAACACATTTGATCTCAATGAAGATCAAAAAAGACAACCATATCCAGACAATCTTGGATTAGGATGCATGGTTTGTATATATTTACTATATAAAGTTGTTACGCAAAAACAAGCTAAGTGAGATGAAGACTCTCTGAAATCATTTATTAATTTTTCATCTGTGTTATTAGCGAGCTCATCACTGTCCTGCTCATACAAGCAGATACCAGATTTTTCCCAAAACTGGCTTTGCAAACAGGATTCATACAAGTCAGTCAGGCATTTCTTTTTGCCTTATTTGCACTTAGTGATTTTACACTTCAAGTGCTTTTTGCTTATACAAATTTAGGCCAGCCTCTCACCTCTCAAACTATTAATGTGCCTCTCAGACATTTTCTAGGGAATTATTCAGGTAGACAACATTTTTTCTACTTGATTTGCTATGAAATGACAGGCACTGTTAAACCAAAGGTTAATCATTGATTAAGTTTAATGACACTAAAAGAAACAGGTCATGTGAGAAAGCAATTGCACTTTCATTTTTTGCTGTCACAGTTCATTTATAGCTTTTGATTCAAATTCCACCCCACGCAAAGAGTTGCTAACAACATCCTACTTCAAATTCTAATGTACTACAACTGCAGAGCAAGCATGTGAGCTGGCAGTAATCAGGCCATTTGTAAAGCATACACAGATTCTTTCATTCATCCTGGCCATTAAACAGTTTGCAAAGATTATTTTATTGTTCTGCATTAAGAGGCAACTGTGTTTTGACAACTTGTTTTACAGAAAAATGGCCTGTTTTATTTGTACACTGGACTGTTTTGTCATTTTAGTGTGTTAAAGAACCTCAATCTCACTGTTACCTGCAGCTCTCCCTACCTCAGTAATGCCTCAAAAAAAGAGAAGAAAGGAAATCCTCCCTACCTCAGTAATGCCTCAAAAAAGAGAAGAAAGGAAATTGAAATTGAAAACCAATTGAGATTGAAAACCAAGCATTTATTTCCTCTGTGATCAATAAGTCCTGTGTGCAAAGATACTTGAAGAGCTGAAAAGAAGTCAAATATAAGTCCTTATGATTCTTTCAAGGGTGGCTACATCAGCAGGGAGCTTCTAGTGATAGTATTGGACTTTGCTTCTGATCTCGTCCTCCTTTGCACCTTTCCATGTGGTTCCAGGACGTTACTCTTCATTTACACCAGCATAAAAACAGTCCAAACCAAATCTTCCAGCTGCTGGAGGACAGTTAATGTGCACTGTTAAACCAGGATGCATCTATGCCTTGGCCTACTAGCCAAAATAATTAGCCGTCTAATGAAGAAAGAAGTCTTTGAAAACTTAGACCTGGTCAGGAAATAAGCAATAGAAGTAGATCATGAGGCTTATAAGGCTCTATAAAGCCCCTGTAAGCTTTCTTTTCTTCCTTTTCATCCACATAATATGAAAAAGAAGGGCCAACGGCTCTAAGCTTTTGGGCACTCACACCAAGACACACATCTCTATGCAGAATTGTTAAGGAATTTTTCAAAACTGGTTGTGTTTAAAAGAACAAAGATAAAGAGAACAGCATTAGTTTGACCTAATAGAAAGACTTCAAGAAAGTCATTGTTTCTGCTACAAAGACCTACTGTTGTAGGTGAAGAGGAACTGTGCTTTCAAAAAACTAATGGTGGGACATAAAAAGATGATGTTCTCTTTATATATGGGCAGTACCTAAATTCGAAGATGAGTTTGACTCTTGGGAACTTGACCACTACCATAAGCAAAGCCCTGGAGTAGGGTTTCTCTCTGATGCACAGATCTTGATGCAATGGACAAATTCCTCCAGAAGTGATTTGATGAAAATGGTTTGTTCATATAGATGAGCTCTAGAGTATCATCAAAGCTGATATTAAGAGGCCTGCTTTAAAATGGCAGTAGATTCAACAAAATGAAAGCTTCATATCCTTATGCTGTTTGTTTTCAAATAAATGCAGTAGGCAGTATTAAATATATAACACATGAGGAGAGATGTAATTCTGTGATATCGACAAGAATTTCTTCCTTAAAATTTATTTCAATAATGATTCTAAAAATGTGTGCATTAAAAGTTCTTGTTTTCAGCGCTGTAGTGTTGGAACATTGCCAAAGGCTTTTTGAAGAATCACTCTACATCCACATCTATTTTCACCCTTTCAAACCAATTCTATATTGTTACTGCTGAGTGGCAGAGCTGCCTTTGAAAACTTACAAAATAGGTGATTTTTCAATTGTGTAAAGCCATGCTTGGCATTTGACATTTGAGTTCTGTGGAATAGCCTTTCAAGCTGCCTGGCCCAAAGTTTACTGAAGTCAACGGAAAAACTCCAGGTGACTTCACTGGGCTTTGGATTCAATCCAACTCTGGAGCCTACAAGTCTGGAAGTCTCAACTATGGTTGCAGTTAGCCTTAATTGTTCAAAAACAGAATAAGAATTTTGCAAGGTCAACCTCCATCACACATGCTGCATCTGATTTTGCAGTGCACCAAAGCTGCAGGCATTCAACTTCCTGAAAAAAAGGTCCTATCTTAGGATAAAACTTCTGAAAGTCACACCAGTAGATATGAAGTGGAGTCACTTCAGTGCCTCACTTGTTCTCTACCGATATTCATCCAGCTGTGCAGTTTGGTCATCCTTAACCACAGGCTGTAGGTTGTGGGTAATCTACTGCACTTAGAAAGCCACATAGAAATTCACTTCTAGGAGCCTATTCCCACCAAAAATGAGCTATGGGGAAAAAAAATACAAAAATTTAAGTAAAAAGTGTGATCTGATTTCTGAAACAATTCTTTACCCCTAAAGCTCCCACCCAAGGCACCAGTTATATGCCTGTTTCAAGGAACTATATTGTTTAAAGAAACTGTAAATGCCACACAGTTAAAAGACAGAGATGCAGCTAGATTTAGTTGAACAATTGCCTAATAACTCAGTCAACAATATTCTTATCCTAGGTAGCAGTTATCAGCTTAGACAGCTGTTACAATCTTTCACTGTAATACTTAAAAGGCAAACCACCAAATTCAATACCATATTGTTTGTGTAGTAGTGTTTGTTTAAAGGTAAATCACTCATAAAAGCGTAATTTCCTGCTAATACATAATGGCGGATAGTGACAGGAAGCCGGTCCAAGCAGACTGAAACCCTGAGATATGCAGCTCTAAACTGCCAGTAGTACTTTACCCCAACTTTAAATTATTGTGTTCCTACATCCAGTCACCAACTAGCACCAATGTATTAGGCCTTCTTGCAGAGACCTCTCTTTTTTTTGTGCAGCAGCAAAAGATAAGGAAAAGTGCTACAATCGACACAATGAAGTCATGTTTCTCCAAATAAAGATTTCTTTCCTGCCAGGGAGACCCTGCTGGGCAAAATTCCCCTCACAGTCTGTTTTTCTTATTGATTTGTTACAGAATCATACTTATAGTTTGGTTTTCCTTCTGTTTGCATTTAGCTGACAAACTACCTCATAGGATTTCACCATTTTAGGAACTGTTAATTGAAGCTCCCAGACTTACAATGCTTCATTCTTTGGTTTCTAAGTGTCAGCAGTATAAAATGAGAGCAACTGTTGTTGCCTTTGGAAGCATTACTCTATATTCCTGTCAGTATAACTCAGAATCCAGTTTACGTGTAAGCACATCCTTGTGTGAGCTCTTCCCTAGTGGCCTCCTGAACCTGTACAAGGGTTAGCAGTATGAATGCCCTGGGGATGGTTTCAGAAAGTAGGCCTGAGAGACTGGCACTGTATCAGAAATGGGATAAAATGTGCTTTGAGAGGAATTGATTATTTCCATTTCGGTAGTTTCTAGTCCAAGCCAGCTACCTAAGTTGTGTACTTTAGATCGTAGTCAATGAAAAGACATGGGCACATATGGAAGGCAATCCATCCTGTGCACTTTGGATACCTTTTCTGGGTGGACTGAACATCCATCCATCTTTCACATGGTCTTGAGTGCCCATGGGGCAAATGCATTTTCATTTCTGCATTTCTCTAAAGAAATATCCCAACATGCCACCAATATGCCTTGATGGCCTGGTGTGACAGCACTGCTCATGTGCATTAAGTCTTGCAGCCTGTATCTCAGGGAAGGAAAGGTCTTGCATTGTGGCTCTCATCCCCTTCTCTGCCAGGCACATGCGAGAGAAGAGTCTACCTGTTCAGTCAGCCCATGGCTGATGTTAGGGCAAGACTTTTCTTAGGCTTAAGGAAAGAACAGCTACACGTATTCTCTCTGTGTGCACCTGAAAGGCCAGTTCAAGTCTGGCCTGGATCTGAGCCACAGTGCTCAGAGGAAGTTTTGAAAGTTTTGACAGGATCAGGATGTTCAGCTTTGTTAGGTGGGCAGGGCAACTGCCATGGAATTTTCACTAGAACTCTCCAGGTCTTTCAAACAAGAGAGGCTTCCAATATGTATATGTATTATATAAAAAAAATATGTATGTATATATGTATTTTCTTCAAAATTCCTTTTAGTAGTCCACAGAAAGGAAATGCAGTCCTGAGAATATCACAGAAAAGTAAACTAGTTTGCTAAATTTAAAATCATAAAACATTAATAGAAGGCTATATTAGAAATCACTCCATCCTTCTCCATTGCTGCCATACTTGGCAGCAAAGCATATAGCTCATGGAAATTCTCCCATCTCTCTCCATTAAGGTTCGTTATCAGCTTTTTCCCATAGCATACGAAAAATTACCTTTAATTTGCTCAGTCACATCTATGATGCCCAGCTTTGGAAACTTGTTTAGGGATATGAGAATCCAGTTGACTTCTCAGGTGCTTTATGAACCAGCAGCAATAATAAACACACAAGGGTTCTGCAGCTTGGGTGAGCTATCTCTGGCATAATTGAGGCCACTATGTTGTTTTGGAAATGAAGCTCTTTTGAACATGCCATTACTCACAAGCAATGCTGCATCCAGTCCAGTTCACCATCACTGTCCATAGGATATTGCGGCACTGAGAGGAACAAGAGCAGTAAGACGCCTAGTCATCCAACATTAGCAAATATATCCCAAATTGTGACAGAGTTAGAAGACTGACTAAATGTGCCTTTTTAACCAGTTACTTTTTTTAATGCAAATGCTTTTAGGAAGACAAGTTTCCAGGGCTGTGTGAGCTGCTCACATTCCCTGCAGTTTGTGTTATTAGAATCGAAGGGGGATTCATTTCCTGATCAGTTAGATGAAAACCTTTTGCATGTCGCACAGTTCACGGCTAAATATAGCATTTGTCCATGCTTTCTTCACCCGGAGGAAGAGAAGATTGTCTATTGGTTTCCTCTTCATTAAATAGTTGCTAAAATAAAATGTCTTTGTTTAATTGAATGCCGCTGCTGCCTCAGTCAGGTGCAACTCCTATTTCTTCAAACAAAAGGATAATAAAGGAAGCATACGACTGCCATGTAACCTTGTCATTTGCTTTGAGGAGAGGAAGAGTTACAAGCCAGTCATATATTTCCCTTAGTGTTCCAAGGACAGCGGGAACAGCTGTCAGTCTGGGGGTAGCAGGATGGAGGAGGATCACACATCATATAAAGCCAGAACAGGATTTGGAGTTAAACAGCCATCAGTTGGGAAACGGTTCAGAAAGGGGTATAAGGACTTTCTCCTTGGTATACAATTTTGTAACGGCAATGCTTTCTGCTGGACTGTCGGGTTGCTGCGGGGTAGTTGGTTCTTCATTCAAAAAAAAATAGAAAACACTCTTAAATCAAAAGAGAATTTATGAAAGATCCTGGTTTGAGTGTAGACTCTATAACTGGGCACTGTCTGTGCAAAATGGACCTCTTTGGTATGAAGATTGAGTCATCAGATTGAGTCAAGGATTGAGTAACTGTCTCTCCCCTTTTCAGTAGATATTGCCTCTGATTATTGTTTGCACTGCAAACATGACTGAGAACAAGACCTCTTTGTACCAGACATGGTTCATACTCACAGAGGCAGGCCCTGCTCCTCCAGACTTGCATTTGAAATCGGCGAGAGATGTGGTGTGACGGGATTACAGAAACAGAAAGGAAAGAAGTCGACTGTCAGAAATCACCCAGGAGGTTAGTGGCAGACCCATGAGGGAAACCAGCATCCAGAATTCCTATGAATATGAGACATACTGTTTTCCTCAGTGTCTGAATGCTGAATATAAGGTGCTAATGAGCAAAAGTAGAAATATGGGGATATAATTAAGGAAATCTTTCAGATTCATCAGTTAGTTGATGATAAAACTCTCAGGCTTTTTCATTCCAAACTCATTAGATAAAATTTTTTTCTACCTCCAGTCACAGCAGGGGTGACTGTTGAAATCCATGAAGTTATAATAGAAAGGAATTCAGGCGGGAGCAGAAAAAAAGGCAAATTACCAAGGGTTGCTGTTAAAAAATAGGTTCACTATCCTACACAATACTCCCACATGAACCTGAATCCATCTCCTCTTCCCTTTCCCTGCAGCCTAAATGGTACCAAACAGGCAAAGCTCCACTCTGGCTCAGAGCTCACCAGTCTGTGCTCTGGCAGTGCAGGCATCCATAGCTCCTGAAACCTGAACGCCTTCTCTTGCAGTAGAAGAGTAAATGTGGATAATGAACGCAACTCACAGGTTGCTAATCCTACAGGTTTAATTACGGCTGGAGAGGCTGTCATGGTCTTGTGATCCCATAGTCTGACCTCCAGTGAAAGCCAAGTCAGTGAGTTGCACACAGAATTTCCTGCACAATTCTGTGGTCTCAATTTGTGGTAGATGGCAGGTCAGAAACTATGGCTTGCTCAAAACTCCAGATGATGGCAAATCATCACAACTCTGGTCAGGTATTCCAGCGGTTTGCTGGACTCAGTGAGTCACCTTAGCATAAATGCTGCTGAGCCTCAGAGGCTACCCAGCCACTTAAAAACCTGGAAAACAAAGTGTATCGCAGACTGTATTTCCACAAAATAAATAAATATCTCATGTTGGCTCTTGTTGCTCAGCCTAGAGCAACCAACAGAAATCGGAGCAGGTGCTCGGAATATAGATAGGTTCTCTATAAACTGCCACTAAAGACAGTAAATGTTACTTTATACTTAAGACAAAAAGTTACAAGTCAAGGCAATATCTAACCCAGACTTCATTTAACTCAGTCTTAGAGAGGAGGTCTGACTTTGCCAAGAGGCTCCTAAGGACATTGAAACTGAATTTCTCTTCCTATCTGAAAACATCTACTGCTGAAACACCCTGCAAAGAAAATCACAAATGCAGGAAACAGCAGTTACAGTAAAGCTTGTTTGTCTGTAGAGAAGGAATGTGATGATATCATTTTGGAATGCGATTTCTTTCTCAGGTTTTTGTTTTGGAAGTAGGAATGTCATTTTCTTAAAAACTGAAGCACATTCTTACCCATTCTTTCTCTTCTCCTCTTCCAAATTTTGCTTACAAATCAATTTTTTCATCTCCTGCCATATGTTTTTCCCAAACTGTCAGATATTCTTCTCAAATTACTAGTTTAGCCATCTGATGTCAGGCATCCCAGCAGGCAATTATAAATAGTTATTTACTATTAGCTACAGGGCTTATTTCTTTACATGTAAGTTCCAAAATATTCTTTGGTATTTTAACTTTAAAGTGTCATTTATTTGCATTTGGCATAGAGGATTTGGCCATTTAAAAACACATGTATATTCCTTATGCTGTGATAAACAACAAGTGACATTTTGACACTCAGAAAGGAGCCATGAATACCTAAGATCAGGTCATCCACTTTCAAAGAAACCCAAAGGCACCTGATGTTTCATTCTCAGTGAACCTGACTGGGCATCTCTCTCTCACAGCTCCTCCTTAAAGTGTCCAGTTCTGAATGGAGAAGTCCCTCAGGTCTGGGCTAGGCCCTCAGCTCTGGGACCTGTTCAGATGGAAAACAGATTCCTGTTGGCTGGGCAAAATGAATTTCTTGTTGCTCCTAGCAGCCAGTCACACCTGACTGAAGGGCAATGTGTATCAAAACAGTGAGTTACAAACAGCCTATGTGGTTTTTGAAATTCGTGCTTTCATAATGAACATCCAGCAATGGAAATAAAGGAAGAACAGCAGGGCACTACCAAAATGGGAGGCAATTCAGATGTAAAAATGTTGTAAACGTAAAACGTAAAAGCTGACCTGGATAAGGTCAAACGTAAAAGCTGTATCTGGATACATGAGTCTTAGCGTCATTTCGTTATAGTATATCTCATGGCTTAGGGATAACCTGGTGTGTTTTTGAAGTTTTCTTCTCAGAGAATGGGAACAGTTATAGCAGGCAAACTGCAACTGCTAATCAGGATCATCACATCTACAATAATGACCTCTACTGAAACCCTTGATCTTTAATGTTTTATAGGATCTCCAAGGTTAATTCTAATGAACACTACCGAATTATTTTAATACAAAAGCCTTTCCTTTCCTTGAAGAATGTGGGACAAAGGCTAAAGATCTGTAATTGGACAAAGATGCAAAATTATTTAATATAATCAAGGACATTGCAAGATCAAAAACTGACCTTGCTCTAGAAGAGCTGTCACTACAAAAGAATTAAGAAGCCTGCTTGGGCAACTGCAATACTGCAAGGATCCGTTAAAACATTTTCTTATGTCTTTTATACTGGCTACAGAAATAATATGCAAAAACAGAGGCTTCCTACTGATTTAAATCAAGATTGTATGTGGGCGTAAGGGTGTGCCTTTACTGGAGCAGTGTACTCGACAGGGGCCAGAAACCCAACTCAACACGTCTGTGTATTCTTTAACAATTAGATAAACCAGCAATAAGTTCATAATTGCAATTCCACAAGGTAATTTCATGTGCTTGGGAGATGACAATATGCGTATGATTAAAAGAAGAAAGCTTTTCATCCCTGCATACTATATTATATGACTGAATACCCCAGTCTATTCTATTTGCAGCACACAAGCAGAAGGGAGGGCAAGGGTTGCCTGAAGCCGTGTGGAGGTGCAACAGAGGGAAGAGGGAATCCTTCGTGAGGGTGTAAATTCCTTGAATTCAGTTCAACAGAAAATAAGAAAATGCAGCACTCTGATGTGCTAGTTCTTTTTAGCCATTTTCTGCTTTCTGCTTGTATGCAAGAGGAATTATCTTGGGACACCGTAGATCTAGTATAACAAATAGTGTATTAAAAATCCCTTTTATTCTAAACATTTTTGGAATTAACAAAGCAGCTCAATTTCTGAATTATTTTATTTAAGCTGTCTTTCAGCTTTCCTTTTCCCCCTGACACTTTAAATCTCTCTGTGGGTAGAGGTCTAATGTCAGCACATGCAATTCCATACTTTAATCATTTTTTAACTGCAAGATCAAAGCAAGAAGTGTTTTTTTTTTTTTTTACTCAAGTGTCTGATTCTTCATAACTTAACTATTGAATGTCAGAAAAAACATTTTCTCAATGCACTGTGTTAAAGCAAATCTTTCCAGTTAAGGGATGTATTTGAAGGGGGAAAAAAAGGAGAGAGCAAATACTTTAATAATCATTACATATGAAAATTAGTAGCAGTAGAAATAAAATATAACAATCTTGCAGAACATTCACTGTTCTGCATGAACACTGTAGCCAGACTATTTGGGCAAATAGTCCCCAGGGTATTACACCTCTCGCTACAGCAGTGCAGAGCCATAGCATGAGAAGGGTGAGGGCATCTTTTACGCCCGTGTTGTCTATCCATCCCTAAATGTCCTTGAATGCTGTCTATGTTACTGCGCTCTGCTGCTATATCTATAGCAAATTCCTCCTATGCACTTGTTAGTGTCTTACTTTCCTGGCTGACTGCCATAGGAATAAAGTTTTCAAGAGTCACAGCACACCGGTGCTTTTGTTGACATCGTTGACTTCCAGTCTGGGACAATAACAGTAAGATAGAGTAAAATTTTGCTCCCTGCTGTCTACATCTGGAGAAACGATTTCACTTAAAACACCACGGGATTTGTTAACATTTTCACTAGTCTCACAGGGGTCTTAGCATTCCAGAAGACTTTTAACTTAGCAATGGGTAACTGTGAACGCTGTCTAAGCTCTGACCTCAGCTTTCCTGTCGGTCCCTTTTGACACCGGAGCAGTCCCAGTGAATCGCGCCGCTGAGATGCTCCACGTGCGTTCGCGGGACCGCGTTCCCACATGAGTGGAGCACACGCACCGCTTGCACTTTGTTGTCGGGTTGAACTCCTCCCAAATACTCTGTCACAAGCTGTTCCAATTAAGCAGGCATGCAATAATATCCCTAATTATGCTTTACTTTGATGAGAGATCTAGGCATTTTTTAAAAAACGCATGTTGTATGGGGTTAGCAGACTCTTCGTTTCTAATTCTTTGCATATTTTGGCACGAGCCGTGTCTCCGCCCCACGGCAGGCTCCAGGCCCTGCAGGGACATGTGCACCTATTCGGCCAAGGGAACCCGTGTGCTGGGCGCCAGGCCCCAGCCGATGGACTCACGTGGGCTTCTGCCCGCTGACTCACCCTCATGCCAAATCCACAAGGTCTCATGGCTCCAACACGAGAATAAAAGACCATTCGAGCTCTCTGGGGACTCCCACGGAGGGGTTTTGCTGCTAAAAAAGCCCCACAGAACGATCAAGTTCAAGGGAACACTTAGTACAAGATTTGTATTTTGTTGATTACAATGGTAATAAGCCACAAACACAAATTCAAAGAGTAAGATTCAACCAAACCCATGTTCTCTTTGAGTGAGATAAAATCTATACCGTTTATACACCTATCTCTTGATGTGTTCCTGGATAAGACGCGTAATTTTAATTAACTGAAAGTACCTGTCTGTTACACTGAACTTGCTAAAAACAAAGAAATTCATACAGCAAAAATGTCATATAGGCCGAGGGCATCAGAGATCTTTTTTTTTTTGTGCTGAGAAATTGGTGTACGCTCTGCTTTTCTCTCAATCAATACACATTAATGTGTAATTGGTGACTATAAAAATATCCACATCACTTTGCTAATTCTCTTGCCAAACAGGCAGAAGCTTTTATACATTAAGCTTCTCAGATGCAAGTCCCACAGATAAATGCCTTTCTATTAGTGAAGCAGCTATGGGGAATGCAATTATACCTAAAATAAGGAAGGAAAAGAAGAAAATCTAAAAACAAATCTGTCAATATATAGCTATGCTTAAGCACATGAAAATTAGATTCTTCACCATAATTATTTAATATCTAGTCAGAAATATTTGTCTCTGTTATTTAAATGATCATGTCAAAATCATCTCCATTTAATACACGGTACATGCAAGTATGTTTGTATACATATATACATTTTATATGTATGTATGAGTATCTCAAGAATGTTGTGTTGAGTGTTGGATCTCTAAGGATTAGCTGCTCAGTACAGATCCCTTGATTATACTTATAATTTTAGGTCAAGAATTTATTTTTTCTCTAAACCAAAAATCTGCGGGAATGGGTATTTCATTGCAGCTAACTTTTAATCTCCATCCAGACCCAGGTCTCTTAACACCCCTTCCTGGATATCCTCTGTAGTCTCTGCCCAAACCTTTTGCCATCTCGGTGTCTAACTTTTGACACCACCCTGTTGTTTGATGACTGAGATTTGTTTTTCCTCTGATTTTGCCAAGTCCTGTTGCTTCTACTTCTGTAGCATATTTAGAATTCCTACTATCTTGAAATTCTTGGCCCTACACAAGTGTTTTATTTTGGCTGCTAGAAGCCCACACTAACCTAACCAGATTTTGGCTGAATACACAAACCTTTTTAACCATGTCTGATTTTTCCGTGGGCATATCTTTGTTTACCAAGCCTGCTGGTGGTGAAACAAGTACAGTAATACTGAGTATATGAAGACCTCAAGGAAAATCTATGGCTGAGTGCTTAAAATAGATAAAAGTGGCCCAAAATAGAGCTGAGGATATGACTTAGCCCAAGACTCAAGTTTTACTTTTCTGTTGCTGTTGGGTTTTTTTTTAGAGCATACCTATGACTGTCTAGTAACTATAACTTATTTTTAATGCTTCCAAAATTGAAACGTATGATGCACCATTTTATTTTTTCATGACCATTTTGCACACATATGAATGCCAGCAAGTAACTGTCTCTGGGTAATGGCAAACAGGATCTAGAGGCTCTAGGATTTTCCCATTAAAGCTAATTGAATTATGGAATTATGGCTAATAATATCTGTTAATTACATCAGTGGGTTGCTAGTTTAATATACACTGTTAGATAAATGTAGTTGCCAGCATTGGTGATGGCAGTGATGAAAGGGTAACAATATAAAACCACTCTTCTCTGTTGCAAATAATTCTTCCTCTAGAAACTCTCCCAGTGCTTTACGCAAAATTCAGTCTCAATTTTAATAGCAAGAAAAAATTTTAAGAAAAAATTCAGGTAACCTTTATCCCATGACCACTTTATCATTTATACCTTCTTCCTTGGGTAGATTAACCACAACACTACAGCAGTTTTCTTATATACAGAATGCGCAAGATTGCTTTCTTTAAAGAGTTGCTTCATTGGTTTACTGAAAGACAAAGTTCTGTTTTTAAGCTTTTTATAAAACGCTTTTTGGCTGAACTTGGAAAATGTGACTATACAATGGGAAAGGGCAAGCCCTCCTTTCTTTTTTTTTTTTTTTTGCATGAATACAATGGCAGGATAAGGGAGGCACCCCTCATTACAAGGAATACACTTTAATCAAGTTGCCCAGTACCAAATATTCGTCTTATACCACTCTAGATGCCAATGTTTGTTTTCTGTCTGGGGGAAGAAACAGACAACAGTTTTTATTTTAATAAAAATCTTTTAGAGTAAAGCAAACAGCAGACCTAATTCAGAGGATCTAATTTCTATACTTGGTTTGCAAGTGATTTAGGAGGTAAAGATGACAGGAGTTTCTCCATTACAGTGTTCCTGGAGAAGATTTAACACTTTCCTGCTCAGTTTGCTAGTGGAGAAACATGAGATCAGTTGGGGTAAGGTTTGATTCTACCCTCCTTCTTTCAGCGTTTCCATTACCATCATACACAACTTGATTTGAGTGGTAGTAACTTTGGAGCTGGTGTGCTGGTTGTCGGCTAATTGTTGGTGGCTGATTATTTACAACCAAGTAACAAAAGCAGTCTGAAGACTCTTAGTCATAGATTAACCTTCTTTAAAGCCAGGTGTCTTGTCCCTTTTCTTCCACAGCAGCAATTAGCAACCTACAATCAAGAGAAGATGAGGTAAGAGGAAGAGCAATAAACAGCATGTTTTGTAGGCACTGCTAAGTGATGTGCTCAACATCAATTTACCTACTAAAGGAGAAGTTCTGAGTCATTCAGCAGAAGGCAAGGACGTGACATTCTGCAGAAAGTCTAATGACAACAGCAACATGTCAGCAGAGAGATTGTCCAGTAAGTTGGAGGTAGAAATCTAGTGCTTTTGTTGACCCCAACAAATTTTTTCCAGAGAAGTTTTGCAGAAATAGTGCTGAATTTCACCTGCAGGAAGACCTCCCAAGACAAGCAGCTGGGGTAAAGGAGTGACTCACTGGAACCCAGAGCTTCAGATGCCCCTGGATATCACTCCACATAAGCCAGTCACTAAGTTTATCGACTCCAACACAAAGGGCTTTAACAAGTTCAAAAGAATTGGAATCAAACATTTCATTATTCATTAGTCAAGATCTTTTCTCTTTTTTTCTTTATGTGAGAAATTTATTTTCTTCTCCTCCAAACTTTTAGGGCCATTTTGATATGACAGTCTGTTCTCCTTGAATGATAAGCGTAGAAAACAAATGCAAAGATAGAAATTTATTTCCTATAAATCGGAAATCTTTCTTTTACAGTCAGCTCTATTATTGAGTCAGCTCTGTCTACTGCCAAAAGAAGTAATGAGAGTTGTCCATGTAAAACAGAGGTAGCATAAATCAAGTCAAAAAACAGTCATTTAAAGACCTGAAATGAGACAGGGCTGGCTCACTGCTGACCTGCACATTCGCTGTACTTTAATGATGATATCTAAGTTGCATGACTGTTTTGCAGTTCTTTTTTTCTTTAATCTGAATAGTATCAGCCTTCAGAGTGTCTCTTAGGGAATCAGTCTGCGTGCAGACACTGCCGCACTGATTTCCATCTGGTGCAGGTTTAAAAGGTTTTTTTCACAACCATAAGGATTAATCGCCCTTTTAAAAAAAAAAAAAAAATGAATCCAAAGCTCACTGAAGACAACAGTCTCTGCAAAGAAGTACCAAATCTCTTGCAAACTTGCCCCTGATCACTGGGCATTCAAGGATCTGCTAGCAGCTGTTAATGTAACGTTATGGATGTTTAGCAGGACTTCCTGTATCTAATGAACACAGCTCTTTCAGTGATGAGACAAAGTGCAATGCTGTCCCAGGAAAATAAAAACGATGCAACGTTCGGTCAGGAATGCACTTATTACATGGCCTGGAATCACGAATTGATCTCATGCTTCTGTAACAAAGATCTCATCTGTAGTCCTTGTGCACTATAGGCACTGAAACGGCTTCAGAATGAACACAGTTACCCTGTTCCCAAAATGAATTGATTAGCAGAGTTGTTACAGAAGCTATATTGATACAGGCAGAACAATCCTGAATGTCAATTATATACTGAGTCAAGAAACTACAGTAATCTTAAGTATTTTTAAGTAGAAGACGCTAACTGCATCATCTGATTGACAGAGGGGAAAAAAAAAAGGCTTTTTAAGCACTCCTATAAACATGATGTTCCTGAATTTGAAGTAGCCAGAATGGATGATTGAATGTGTATGATGCGAGCACGGAATATGAGAGGAACTGCTTCAGTTGTTTTCCTGATGCTTTCCTCTCAAAGAAATCAGAAGTGCATATGTTTTTAAAATGCTACTGCTCTTTTTTTGCTCTGTGCAGAGAGTGTGTTGAGGGATATTTGAAGCAAAATGAGAGACTGTGAGGTGAGTGAGGTGACCTGGTGATGCTGGAAACAAAGACTATGTAAGTAACATAAGCAAATTGTACGAAAAACTTTCAGCATCTTTTGCCAAATGTCCAACTTGTGGCAACAGTACAAGCAAGGAAGTGAAAATGAACTAGGAGTTTTGCTTCATCAATACTATAAAATAAACTGCAGTTAAAACGGGTGTTTCCCAATCCAACTGTCAAACATCACTGCCACAATACAAAGACAAATGTTTATTGGCTTAACTTTGAAACTGCAGTAAATGCTCTTCTATTCAATTAGATAAACAAATACAGTATTGAGTATATAATAGGGTCCTTTCAAGGAAATTATGCTTCCTAACTCATGTGTAGAAGAAAAATGACTTTTAATGTTTATATTCCAGTAAAATAAGAAACCATCAAAGCTCCCCTTCTGTTAAACTCCAAATATAAAAAATAAAAAGGGTTTAAATGATGTTAATTTGATGACAATGTCAGCAAAACAAAGAAACACAGTCAGTCTGACATCCCAGCTTTTCTTCTCAGTTTATGAGAGAAAGGGAGAAAAAAAATCTCATTTCTCTTCTCATTTACAGTAGCACAAATCCCCAGGAACTGCACTGACTTCACTTGGTTATTCTCGATTTATGGCAGACTAAAAGAGATTAGAATTTGGTCACACATGAATGAAGGACAGAATATCCCTGTTTTCTCTAAATGTATTTTCCTTTCTTATGTACATAAAAGAATCCTGCTATTCTCAGAAATGATAGATTATGTGCTATTGGTTTGCCTGACAGTCTAGAGATATTTATTCAGGTACCAAGCAGGTACCTCAGCAACACCTCAGGGAAGTAAGTACTTGGTTACCTTCTACAGCAAATACATCGTGCATTTATGTCCAGAAAGAATTGCATTCTCTACAGGATCAGGGCATTAGGCAAACAGCTAAAGTGCATACATACAGCATTATGCACCCAGTGATGAGAACCACCTGTTTGTGAGTCTGTTCTATTGTTTCTGCCAAATATTGGCTCTAAGTCATGACAATCTCTCTTACAGATATATTAGCACACATGGATTATGTGTCTTTTAAATGCCAAGAAGAAAACTGTAGCAGTTATTGTAGAGAACTGTGGTTAAAACATAACCTGATGAAGGAGGACATTTTCTTCCCAGAGCAAGCCTGGTCTACTGGAATATCAGGACCAGGAAAAAAAAGCAATACAGTGAATAGCTCCCTACAGATTTACAAGCAACACTCCTTGCACACTACAAACCAGTAAGGATCCTAATGTCCCCAGGACACATCAGTCTTGTTCAGATGCAACATTGCTCAGGCACATGTATGCAGTCAAAACTGAAGCAGGAACATAGGGAGTGCCTCTCCTTTGGTCCTGACACCTATCAGAGCTGAGTGTATCTGCCTCTCCTGGAGGCTTTTTAATAAGGAGGCTGCAGGCAAGGAAGAGACCCTGCCAGAGGTAAACGTGAGTGCAAGGCGCCAACCGACTGCTCCAGGAGAGGTTGGGGTGCATAACCCTGGGCTGAGTTTCACTGCAAGAATGCTAATGCTCAAGTCTCTCACTGAAGTGCATTGAGCTGAATGCACAAAATAAGAAAATGAGTGAGATGGTTCACAAAGAATATGGAACTTGGGACTTGTGTTTGTTGGTGTGTTTTTGTTTGTTTTTGTCTGAAGTATTGAAAACATCTAAATACATAGAACCTTTATTAAAATAACATTGTCACTGTTGCAAAGTCAACCACTGGAAGGTTAGGAAATGTCAATGTCAAGAGTTTTGAGAGCCCAATTTAGGATGCACAGGGTCTTATTTTTCAGTTCAGCTCAGCTAGTTGCATATTACTTAAATCGCCCAAACTTAATCATGAACTGAACCAGAACTTTTCTTGCTTCATGGCCTGAACTCTCCCACTCTTGCATGTTGTTGCCCTAACTCTACACCCTAGCTCCTCCAGTGCAGTGGTACGACCAGACTCCATTTGCAGTTTTGTCCTTCAGTCGGATACGTTCTTTGATGGATGTTGCATTCCCTTGGAGTAGTTTGTGGAGAGCTTATCCCATCCTTCCTCTGAGCGTGCTCCAACTCACTTCTAACCACAAGAATCTCTCTAAAGCGTTTAGGCTTTTGATACTGATGAGCTGGATTCCTAAGCACTGCTGCAATACAAATAAATAACCAAATAACTTAGCATGCTTAATGAAGAAGAGGCAGGAAAACGTAAGTCCTTATATTTCCATTTCATAAATCATGTATATAAGTGTATGTCTTTATACTTAAATATGTCAAAATAAAACCCAAGTACCTGCTCCCTACATCTGGTGGTAAAAAAAGTCCAATCAACTATTTTTTTTCTCTGGAACATATCACTTTACTGAACAGAAACCTTTCATAGAAACAAGTTGATTTCAATTAAATTCCTTTGGAAAACAGGCAAGCTTTCACAGGAACTAAGCCAGCCCCGGCTTCTGAGTGGCCCAGCTGGTAGTCTCCAGAGGACCAGGGCTTCCAGCTCCCACAGCTTCAACAAACCTTGCCGGGCAGACTGCCTGAAGGTTGAAGCCCCTTGGGCTTTGCATGTCTGCAGTCCGCGGCAGGCTACCAGGCACACTGTCGTGGTAATAGGAGAGCTCAGAGACACCAGGGTCATGGCTAGAGTCATGGCCAACATTCAACTATCCAGGAACGCAGGCTCCAAACCTTTTCACAGACAATTGCAAACTACTGGAGCACCGAAATTCCCAAAGAAACCAAAATACTTTTCTCCTTACAGCTATATTGCACACATATGGGCCAAACAAAAGCAGATTCTTCTTATTCCTTTGCTTTTCTTCAGCTGTTCCATATTTGCTGCATGTTAGCCTTATTTGTTCCTTTGTATAAATGAGTTTGTAGCTCTTTGGGGAAATATCCTGGGTTTTTTTACCTGTATTTGCACAGTATCTAGTATAATGAGACCCAGATTCTAGCTGTGCACGTACTGTAATATAAACAACAAGGTGTTATCTTCTTTTTCCCTCATTAGAGAGAAGCTTATTGAAAAATCAAAGTCTTCCTTCTAATCATTTTCATTCTGTTAGCTGTAGGCAACATTTGCTGGATAGTAATTAAAATAATTAAAAACTATCTGAATTTTGCATGCATATTATTTCTTATTTTTTCGCAAGCTCTGTTTGTCCTTTCTCTAGCTGAAAAGCTAGAAACTGGAATTCACATCCCCTCACCTCCCTCCCTCTAGTTTATACCATATTGCAACTTGTCATATTATATTACGAACATCTTATGAACTGTCTTATTGATTAGTTACATATTTATGACTTAAGAGCTTTTTTCCTCCAGTATTTTTGGAGAGATGGATTTGACATGTCATGATATCCATATCTATATTTATATTGAATAAATATTGAATAAAATATTGAATAAATTAAATAATATTGAATATTGAATAAAATATTGAATAAATTATGTTTTGCTTAACAAATTTAGTACATGGATTTTACTGATGATATGCAGTAAAAAAAGCTTTGCATCAGCCCTTTCTTTCACAGAGCAGAAGGGTAAACTTATGATTCTATGTGAAATCACACTATTCTGCATCACACAGGTGAGCTTTCTACTATAGCTACAAGATAATATTTGGCTTTGCAAAGTAAAGAGCAAGATGTTTTTTTCCCATTAAAGGAGACACATTTTTGCTGTCTGAAAACAAACAAAAGATAATGAAAAGATCTGAGAGAAAAAGCTGAAATATCCCTCTACTTCAAAATGCTAAACACCAGCAACACCACACACCATTCCTGTCCTGCTCAGGCTGTCGGTCTTTATGAACCAAATTCTGCAAACCCATACACGAGTAATTACTCTGAGCTCTTCTCACTGGGGCTACTCATGTGATTAAAGTGACTCTGAACCAATGATGGTGAATAAAATTGTTGGAGCATAATGTTACGTATTGCAATGCAGAAGTCTGATTTTGTTTTTAGTAATGGGAATGTAAATTACGTAAAATAGTAAAAAAAACCAAGAAGTCTCTCCAAAAATCTACAACTAAAACAAAAACAAATTTCTCTATAGCTCTATTTACAATGCTAGAATTGCATAAGCATGATTCTGACTTTCATGAATGTAACCAGGGTGGTTATGCCCCAGAACTGAATAATAATTAAAAGATAGATATTGGCAGCTTCAGGCTTGCTTTTCCTCAGGAGCCTAAGGGGGAAACTTCAGAAGGCAACTTCAGAACAGACACTCCACTGTGGAAAGAACCTGCATCTGTTCCCCAGAAGGGCAGCAAATACTGAAGCCTCTTGGGGAATGCAAGAACTGCCCAAATAAAGACGACACACTCACATACTGCCAAAAAGAAAGGTTCCCAATACGAGATTACAAAATATACAGAATTTTGAACATCCAAATTATTGGGTCAGCCCAACATCAAAGCCTTTCTGTTAAATATGCAGCACTGCCTTGGCACCGGACCTGCACTTAGCAGCTCACGAGCCACAGGATTGCCATGAGTCTCTATTTCCTAGCTTCTTCTTTGTGCAACCATGAGGTTTAGGCATGGGCTTTTTAAAAACAAAAGGTAAGAACTGCAAACCAGCACACCTCTGGTTGCTGAAGCTTTCAGACTTGCAGTATCTTAGCAGCTACAATATTCACAAACATCAAAAGAATAAAGGGAAAACAATGACACTTCAATATAGTATGTAGCTCCCTGGAGATGAGGAAGGCTCAGGACTCAACGACTCTTCTTCATGGACAGTGGCATGTCTAAGGGCAAAGTGAGCCTGCCAAGGCCGGATTGAACTTAAAGGCACGCTCACACACATGCACAAGCACACACCAAAATCACCATGGAAAATGTGCTGCCCGAGTGTGCGTGAATGAAGCCGGCAGCTCAGGCACCGTGCTAAGCTCCAGCAGGAAGACGGAAGGTTTTTTTGCAAGGGACAAGGGACATTCCTCTGTGTCCATGATGAACAGCGGGGCTGCAGCCTGCACGGATGGGCTGGGGCGGGTGGCAAAGGACTGTCCTGAGTCGCTGCACATCGATGCACAGAGCACCAGGTCTGCTGCCGGGGCAGGCAAGGAGGGGCAGCAGCGCCAGGCTCGCGGGAGGGATCCTGCTGTGTCCCAAAGCAAGCGGCAACCAAACAAGCTGCTAATCAGGACTAAACCTGAGCCTCCACACAGCGTGTGTGTGCGCGAGGACTGCCTGCCTGCGTGTGCAGAAGGGAGAGGGGAAGCGCCGGGCCTGTGGGAACTGCGAGCTTAAGGGGATTTTTGTGAAAGGGAAAAATATATAACTGTTCTGTATTTTGCCGGTAATAAAAGTTTCTCACAACATAATAAGGAGCAAACACTGCTTTGAAGGAAAGAGAACTCTGTTAAACAAAGAAGCTAAACCCATAAGAAATAATTCCCTTTTAATGCTAATGTTAACATTTCATTTTTATAAGAAATTCCAGGGAATTTCCCCATAAGACTCTTCAGTTCCATACACTTACTCTGTTTTCTTCTCTTCCCCCTGCTGACCTACCTTGCTCTTTCCTTCCAGGAAATAAACAAATTTTTATGATATTTTTGCCTTTCGTTATTAGGGTTTTTATGTTGAAAATAGAAGTTTGGCAAACAGTTAAACATCTGCTTAGACACTAGCACAGGAGTGATGTAACTGAAGCCAATAGACACAAACAAAGCATCTGAATGCCTTGGAATTATGATCACCTATTTTCATGTATTTCTAAAGAAACGGAAATGTTTCTATTTTAAAACAGGGACACCCAGAGGTGTCTAACACACAATGAAGACCTGCAAGTCAGTAGTGACCGGAGGTTACAAATCCATGCAGGGCAGCTCTCCGTCTGGGCACATCCCGGCCTCTCCGTGTCCTTTGGAATCGGGTTACTCCAGCAGGATGGCGAGCGCGCGGTGGGCACGTCTGTCCTGCTGGGACCTTGTGCGCTGCACGAGCAGGGCTGCCCTGACCGCAGGCGAGCGGCAAAGGCGGCGCCAGGAGATGGGGAGCAGCAGCGCCTGTCCCTCGTCCAGAAGTTATTCCCCCTCAGTATTGCCCATAGGAAGACGTGGGAGCAAAGGGAGATTTCCTTTTCAGGATCATTCCTGGACTGGCAAAGCTGCTTGTTGACACAGGATATCTAGGCCTTAATAATACATCTATCTAGGCCATAGTGAAATTCAGGTCCAGTTGCTCAACACCAGTGTTCCCGCATCCCACGCAGGACATATTCCTCCTACTCATTTTCTCACTCACATTTCACCTGTAAAATGGTAACTCTAAGCAAGTCATGTATGGGTTTCCCTTAATCTCAGGTTGCTAAATCCTTCAGTGAGCATGTTCACAATGACCACTGCCCAGCAAAGAAGTCTGCAATTTTCCATTGCAACTGCAACACAAGAGCTTTTCAAAATGTTGTGTCTTTTAGTTCTGTGGCAGTGTGCTCAACTACTCCAGGTACGTTAGAAAGATCAGCTCTGTGACATACCACAACCCCAGAAGCTTCCCACCTAGGAATACGAATGGAATAAGCAATCCATCACACCCACTGACACGTTCCCCAAAACACACACACGCTCAAGACCTTAGAGTGGTGTCAGAATGTTTATTGAAGAGGGCAATCTCACTGGCTGAACCGACAGGGGTACCCAGTAACTTTTAACATAAGCAAACAGAGATACTGTAAACTTGCTATGCATGGAAACTGTGTTTATACTTAAACTGGACTTGGGAGACTGAAATAATTTAATAGAAAAATATAGCTTGAGTTCCCAGGAGGTTTGAATGACCTCGAGATCATGCTGAAGAAACGTAGGGATGGATCCTGTGATGCACATGGAGTCATGCAAACATTTTCAAATAGGCTGATAGTAAAGAATACTGAGTTGCCTATTTGCTGTGGAGGTTTTGCAAACATACTTTATAAAACATAACACTTTTTACTCCTGTAAAATATATTTTAGTATTCCGTCACTTGTGTTATCAGAACTGATGACGTGTGCTGTAATGTTAGTGCCGCCTCATTTACTTAAAAAGTTTTCTAATAGCAAAGTCTCTTGCTATGGCTCTTGCTACTGCATGAAATGCTGACAAACTCCTTTAATAGAGGAAAAAATAATTTAAAAAAATAGAAAATAAACAGATGGGAGGAATTTCGGATCATTCTTGGTGCAGCCAATATATTGACAAAGCATGATTTACATAGCAACCAAAATGGTTGTACTCAAAACACCTGCATGGAAACCTAATATAAATCAGAAAGATGTTGACCATGGCAAATGGCAAGCATCTCTTGCCAATGAGCCTGTAAAATCATTATCGGGAACATTAAAAATACCAAGAACATAATCTAACATAGCACATTGATGATGAAACTCCAATGACTAGCAGGGAATTGCTAAACCTAATAGTGATTTGTTTACAAGAACAAAATAAAGGAATGGTTCATTATTTTGTAACTTCAGAGCTGAAAACAGCTAGATGGGCTGGCAAAACCCCTACTCGTCCTCCCACGGGGGCACATGCCACGAGTGGACACCAGTCACGGGAAGGCAGGTTTCGGAATGACCGGATTCGGTGTTGTGGGTCACAAAAGGCCACCATTTCTAGGTTTCAAGGCAGCAATGCAGCTTTGGCTCGGCTCTGGCTCGGGAGGAACAGAGTTTTCTTTTCACAGCTAGGCCTTCCGTGCCACAGGAGTCCTCTTCGACATAAAAACGCCACAGAGGCAAAGGCTCCACGGCAGCAAGGCCGAGGTGAAGCCTCCGGCGCTGCCCTGGTGTCCGCATGGTGCCAGGCCCGTGGCCAAGCACCGCAGGGATTTCAGTGTGCTGGGGGGTCACAACTGCCCAAGGGGAACGACTCTCCGCGCCCGTGAGGGCTCAGCTTCACAACCCGTCTCGTGCAGCGAGGCAGGGCG